>RPOG01005658.1:0-30135 GCA_008086565.1 Thalassoma bifasciatum
CGGAGCTTTTCACAGACATTTCCTGAGATGGACGGAGTAGAATAACACGATCCAACAACCTGAGGACACTTTTTGAGGAGAGTGAAGATTGAGAAATAAGTGGAGAAGCGCTTTTTCGGTACGAGCAACGCGCTTCTGCGTGCGTAATGCTCTCTGAGTAGAGTCCAACGTCCTTTTTTACTCTGTTTCGGCTTTTTTTAATATTAATACTATTATTTTAAAGGCGTTGTCAAGATGGCACTTAATAGATTTAGCAAAATTTTTCGTCTACCCACTCTCGAAATCAAAAAGAAAGTGAAGCAGTACGAGCACGTCCACCGGGACATCAACCCCAATGACATATGGGAACTAATCGGCGAGCTGGGTGACGGCGCGTTTGGAAAGGTCTACAAGGTGAGTGAGAGTCTGCACACACGAGGCACCTGCGACCTGACAACACAGATGAAAGACATGCCTGCAATCCAGGCACACTTCATTCATGAAATGGTCACCTGTTGCTTAATTCAGCACACTTTTAGACAGAGAGACATTCAAAGGTGATTTATGTGGACTCAATGCTTCAAGTGTTTGCATTAATGGTGAATTAATCATGAAGTGGTCACCTGTGTTGATGCGCATGCTGCTCTTTATTTGCGTAAAATTGACTCTACTTCCATCACTGTATTGAGATTATGACTGAAAATGCTGTTTGGTTAGTTTTAGATTTTAAAACAAACTCATGTGAGAGTCAAACTGTAGCTTTAGGTATCATGAAAGCTAAGTCTAACAGTAACAGTGAGGAAAAGAGAATTTCTCCTCATGAATTTCCTAACTTTCAAGCTTGACCTTTATGTTAACATTAGGACAGAAACAGTAGCTGTACATGCAGTTTGAAGGGCAGAGGAGAAAGGGGGGGGGGAGAAACATACAAAACACGTTTTAACCCCAGAGAGGAGTCTTCTGCACATGTTTTTGGAACCAAAGAGGACAGTTTTTAGTGTAAATAAACCAGTTTGATGTGGTCTGTCAACCAGGAGTGCGCTCATCGCTCCCAATAAGGCACCCTAGGGCGTGTTTTTGGAACCAAAGAGTGCGCTTTAGAAAGACTTTGGCTCCAGAGAGGGAACTTTAAGCATGTTTGGGTCCAACAAGGGAACTTAAGCCTGTGTTTTGGCTCCTAGGAGGACAGTTTGTCATGTAATAACCAGCCAAAGGGGCAGATTATTGTGTATTGCCAACAAGGAGGGCAATTTAACATGTGGTCTGGCTCCCAAGAAAGCTCTTGAATGCATGTTTGGCACCAAGAAGGGCACTTCAGAGAGCATTTCACTTCTGAGAGGGCACTCTATTGTATTTTGGCTCCCAAGACAATAGATAAGCTCATGTTTTGGCTCCCAACAGGGCATTTTCACTCATGTTTGAGCATCCAGGAGCTACTATAACATTTGTTTTGATTCCTTTATTTTGTCAACCATAATGGCACTTAAGTGCACGTTTTTCAACAAATACCCTACCTTTGAATTGCCATAGGGCTTGAACTTAATATTGCCTGTACTGCAGTGGTTCCCAACCTTTTCCAATTCAGGGCCCACCTCTGACCCTATAATTATGGGGGCTGTATGGTGCCTTGTTAGAGCTTTATTTGTAACAAAGACCCGAAATGTAAGAAAAAAAAAGTAATAAAATCCGAAATGTGATAACTGGTCAATGATGTAACAGATGCTGAGCCCAGAAGGTAAAAGTCATTTGCCCATGATATTACAACTTGTGAAATGTTGGGTCAGTGATTATAGTCTTGGGATATACAACATTTGTTTAATCAAATTTCAGGGCTTTGTTAAATTTGGGGTCATGTTACATTTTGGGCTTTAACTTGCCTTCTCAAAGGATTTTTCTTATATACAAATGTTTGAATATGTTGAATATCCTTAAAAATGTAACCAAGTTTTAATATTTTAAACATTATTCTGTACATTTGTATCTTTATATAATTACCCTTCATTAAAATTTTATTTATGAAATGATTTAGCGGCCCACTTGCAATATCTCCGCGGCCTACCAGGGGTCCACGGCACACAGGTTGGGAATCACTGCTGTACTGTATGTGTAGAACTATGACTTTAAAAAATGTTTGCATCAGCCTTTAATCCTATAGGAGACCATAGACTGTATAATGAGTGGACGTAACGACGTTCGGCTCAAACTGAAGCCTCCAGCAGATGCCCCGCCCCCTGGTGTCTGGCTGCAGTATAGGTCATAAGCCCCGCCTCCCCATGTATTCCAGATATGAGCCGGGGAAACTTTAAAAAATTACGATACCTCGTAGAAACGTTTCTCTCATCTTTACGCTAAGGTAGTATGACGACGTCATCTGGCTGCATGGTGTTAGGGTGTTTTTTTTTCTGAGAAGTTAGTTTCTCATTAGTTATTGGACGTCAAAAACCGTGATATAAGTTTCGTTTTACGACAGTTGACAGCTGCCGTTCGTGAGTAGTTTTTACCGGGGATGTAAGAAACTTCGGGAAAGAGCCAAAAGGAGACTAAACCTTCTGAAGAAGAAGAAATAGATATTTTTGTTTCTCTTTTTTACTTGGCTCCACCGGAAATTCTCTACTGCGCAGACTCTGGCTGCACAATGGCGGCTAGAGAAACGGGGATTTTTGGCTTCAAAAACATAGAACGGTGACAGGCGGAAGCACGCTGTCCATTCTATATACAGTTACTGGAGGAGACAGGTGTTTGTTTTAAGGAGCCCTTTATCCAGTTTGACCCTCATAAATCTTCTGCTGTGCATTTCTTTCGTTGACATGATCCCTTTGGACAAAACATCAACCTCCAAGTGAAGTTAAAACCATGTGGTATCTAAACTGAAAGCCTTGAGTCAACATAGCTCCATCTTTGGGAAGGAGGTATTCATAAATACTGTTTAATGTATTCAAAGAAATGTAGTTATGTAAAAGGGCTGGAGTGAGATTATGAAAATGCTTCTTTCAGCCTCCTGAAGGTCTGATTCCCCTCCGCTCCTGGCTTTGAGTCCGGTGTGAAGCAGCCGCAGTGACAGTAAAAGCTTTCTTCATTACTCCTGTCTGCTCCTCTCAAACCTCAGCAGCAGCACTTTTGGCTCTGAGCAGTGTTTTAATCAGGATGTGTTGGCCGCTCAGTGCAGTGTGGTACAGTCACTCTGTGTTTGCACTTCTCGCTGCAGCACAGTGAAAGTCTTTGATACTTTAGGGGCCTCAGTGGAAGAAGTGATGCTTTACCAGAACAGAAAATGCAGTCTTTTTGGACTCCACCTTATTTAGGTATTTTGTTTTCACTGGACTGTGTGCATAAGGTATGGAAAAAAACCTGAAGCGTATACTTTTAAATTTAGCAACAAACTGTGTTCTTTACTTTCATGTCAGCATCTCAGAGTTAGAATGGTGACTCATTTGAACTGAAATGAACAAGAAACTGGGAAATCATGCATGAGAAGACAGAAAAGTACATCTAAATAGGGCGACCAGATTCAGAAAACTCCCCAAAAATGAGGACCCCTTACTTGGCCCTTAGGAGATACTGAAAAAATACCCAAAGATACTCAAAGATGAAAAAGCAGCTTCAAAACCCATACATTTATTTGAAACACCCCTTCACTGTTTGAAGTAAAAATCTTCTATAATGTAAAAATAAACAAGGTATCAAAGCCATTTAAAAGGTATGAAAATGAAAAAAATAGTTTTGTAAAGATTTTTTTGCCCATATTAAGTCAAATTGATGTGATTGAATAAAAACAAAAAGTTCTACTTTTTATCTCAGTATTTGACTTTTTTCCCATCAAAATGTTCTTATAATATCTAAGAGTCAGTCACAAGCTTATATCTCAAAGTATTGACTTTTTATCCCAAAATTTTAACTTCTTTGCTTATGAATTGACTTTTAATCCTGAAATTTTGACTTTTTATGACAAATTTCAACCTTTTATCTTATAGCTTGGCCTTAATCTCAAAATTACATGCTTTTGTCACAGAATATTGATGTTTTTTTCTCAAAATTCTGACTTTTTCTTATATTTTTGACTTTATCTCATGCCTTGACATTTTTTCCCCCCAGAATTTTGACTTTGTTTTCTAAAATCTTTGGTCAAATATGTTTTTATTGAGAAAAATTATATTGCATACATTTTAAATATACATTCATGTCTCCTTTTACAATTTTCTGTTATGGATTCCATTTTTGTATTTACCATTATATTTAAACATTTTAACAAAGTTTTTAGAATCAATTGAAGAACAAAGATAATTGAACACGAACAGAAGGAAAGGGAAAAGCACAGATTCAAAAAAAAAAAAAAAACACAGGGAAAGTAGCAGTGTTATCTAAAATTTTTGACTTTTATCTTAAAACAACAACTTTTTATCTCAACATTTGAACTTCCTATTTTAGTTATTGACTTTTTATTGAAAAATTTCAACTCCCATAACTTTAACTTTAAGGTTTGGGCATCAGAACAATTATAGTTTCCTGGTGTTGTACCTCATCATAAGTATCAAAGGTCTGTAGAACAAACTGAGGAAAATCTGGCATAAAAGGACATGCCTGGGCTATAGAGGACTTTTGGCCACCCCAATTTAAATCTGTCTCTTGTACCAAAGCAGTTCAGACTCTATTCAAACAAAAAAAGAAAAACTTGTTTGTTGCTTATTGCTGATTTTGAAGCCACTCCACATTGCATGCGCTCGAAACTGTTGTGTATCCGACACAGTATTTGCACTTTCTTATACAAACATAAAGCCTCTGCTCTGACTTCTGTTTCCTCTCCTTAAGTAGCTCGGGGGGGAGGACAGATCCACACCTGCTTGTGTCAGATGGAGCACACAGGGCGGAGAGAAAGAGAGTTAAAGGAGGCAGACAGGGAGCAGACGACAGCCAAGAGAGGAAGTGGTGGGACTTCATCAGGGGGACAGCTTCTGAACCGCGGAATAATCAGCTCGTCTGTGGGAGGGGGAGAGGTCTCACACATGTTTTTCCGTTGTTAAAGTGTTAGATAGAGCACATGTGAGAGTGGGGGAGTTAAGTTCAAGTGAAATCAGATGTCAAATTTGCATTATAGATAACATCCTTATAAAAAAGAAGGACTACTGCTCCATTTTCTCCACACATCTGTCTATGACATCACACCCCAGCCTCTTTAATCCCTACATGTTTGGCACAGAGTACAGTTTGCTCCTGTGAAAGTGACTCTCTAAAGGTTAATGTCACCACTGGGAGAATAACAGCTCACTTGGTCGCTTAAGGCCAGTGTTGAGGACAATTCAAGGTATGGGTGTTTACATCCGGGGGGGGGGGGGGATAACAGTGAAGGATGGGACTCATAAAATGTTACATAATCCCCCAGGTATCCTATATCATGTGCTGATCTTGCTGAAGAGTTGTTTCTTTTCTTGTCCAAAGTCCATGGCCGATAACTGGTGCTGTATCAAAGATTTTTTTTTTTAAATAACCTCTTTCTGATCAGGTTTTAGAAATAATTGGTCTTGTGACTTTTAGGTCATTTACAGGAATGGGGAAATCATCCTTTGTTTCATTTTCTAAAGTTCACGTAAGCATTTGTGATTACTTGTCAGAAACAGCCTACACATGAAAAGTACATGTCTCAGTGTACCCACAATCCATTCCTCTGTGATATTAAACACCAACTAGAGCTCATTCCAAAGAAAAACCACTGCTTGATAAGGTTTCTTCCTTCCTTCTATCTCATAGTTTCAATTTCACTATCTCTTAGTATCGACTTTTTTTTTTTTTTTTTTTTTAATTATGACTTAATGTAAGTAAAAAAAAAGCTAAGTTTTCTTTTCTATTTTTTCAACTGGTAGAAATGGGTTTCCATATGAAGCTTACTGGAAAAAAGAACCAGGTTTATTGTGTCGTTGGCTTAATGTGTTCATCCCTTGTTCACCTTGCATAACTCTTTGAAATCACAGATTCAAAACTAACAGTTTTGCATCATAAAATTGACTTAGACTAGAAAGAAATTAATATAAATTAACATAGAACCAGAATACACAGCTTTCTGAACATGAAAAGTCAAAGTTGCTTCACTCTCCAGTTGTAGTGGTACTCTTGCTACCACAAGTCTCTTCCTGTTCAGGAATAAAAATCTCTTTTTCAAGGAAATTCAGCCAAGAGAAAAGCTTCAAAGTTTATTAGTGATATACAATGGGAATATAGTTATAGTTACACATTTGGCCTCATTTTGGTGCCAGCTATGGATGTTATCATGAGTAAGTTTTGTTAGTAGTAAAAATATCACCTTTCATCATTTTGATAGTCAGACATATTAGTAACTTTGAGTGTTTCCTGTGTAAACTGTAAACAAAGGCTGCTTCAAGTCATTACATCTGACACCTGCCCTACATACAAGGAAATAACATCAAAACTATCAGTCGTCTTCCTGCTTGTCTGGTTTGTTTTAATAGGTCATAGAGCAGCATTAGTTTTAATTTCAGTCTGGTTTATAACTGGTTAAACACTCCCCAGGGGAGTTTTAGCAAAGCACCTAAGCATGTAAGTCTGTGAAAGAAAAACCCAAACACAGTGAATCCGTGAGTGGAAATACAGAAGCACATGACACACTCAAGTTTTCTGTGTCAAAGGGTTAGAGTGACACCTCCCACCATCAGTGTCACAGTGATGGGCCGTAGTTCAAGACCAAGGAGTTCAAGGAGAGTATAAGGAATTAATTTATTGCAGCTATGTTAAAGTTTTATAAATGTTTGGACCAGAGATTTGATTTTAGGGTCAAACTTGTATTTAGCTT
Organism: Thalassoma bifasciatum; assembly: GCA_008086565.1. NCBI lineage: Eukaryota > Metazoa > Chordata > Actinopteri > Labriformes > Labridae > Thalassoma > Thalassoma bifasciatum. The sequence continues at coordinate 6,779 of RPOG01005658.1, forward strand.
CTCTGAGTGAAGCTCAAAGTGAAAGTGTTGGGGATTCAAAATATCTTAGTGCTACTTGAAGCATCAGACATCACTCTCCCTCTCTCTCTCTCTCTCTCTCTCTTTCTCTTTCATCCGTCTTTCTCCTCCTGACAGGACAATCTGTCACTTGTCACCTCGCGATGTTGCAGGATGTTGTCTGTGTTTTGATCCGATCTGTGTATGCATGCTTGCACTTTTTGGAGAGAGAGAGAGAGAGAGAGTCTGTGTGTGTGTGTGTGTGTGTGTATGTGCAGTGCATGTAAAGGTGTGTGTGTGTGTGTGCAGTTGGAGCGTGAAACAGAGGAGTTGCATGGTTCCTTTTATTAATTAATAGGCCACGTGCCGCTGAGCACATCGCCCTGCTGCCGCTGCTGAAGCGTTTCCATAGACACACGTCGGCTGTGAGGTTACGCTCCGTCAAATTCCCATTGTGGGCTGGAAACCCCGAGCAGATTATCCCTTTGGGTTTATAATGTAAAGACATGGACAGTGGCTACTGTGTCTCTCTTCACACGGCTCCTTTACAAAGTTAGTTTTAGGTAGTTGCTCCCAGAATGACTAGTTGTTTGAATTAGTTTTAAAATCTTTATAATGTTGGTCCATTTTCCACATTTTCTCCAAATTTTAGCCCTTTTCACCCATTTTTCCTGCTTTTGAGCATTTTTTCCACCTTACACTCATTTTATTCCTACTTCTTGCTGTTTTTGCCACTTTTCACCACTTAGATTGTTTCTCTTTCTCAGGTAGTTTTCAACAATTTAGCTCTTTAGTTGAGCAGGGTGGAGTCACACTGGTGTAGAGCATAAAACATTCGCTGAAAAAGAAAAATTATATGGTTTTGTGACACATTTAAAGTTTAAGGGATATTGCACTGTCTGCGATGAGAATATTGCAGCCATATTGCGATCTAGTCTGGTTTGCAATGAATTGCCTAACCTTAACTGCCACATTCAAAACCCCCCTCAAAACTCATCTTTTTAAAAGTGTTTTTAATGTCTAACTGCTTTTAAATGTATCCCATGGTTTTGTTTTGTCTTGTTCTCATTGTTATAGGTTATTATTTTTGTTATCATTACTGTGTTGTTTTATTTGATGTTTTTAATGTCTGTGAAGCAGCTTTGAGTATCTAGGAAAGCGCTCTATAATTAAAATTTTTATTATTATTACATGAGGTATATACTGTTGCAAGTAATATAGTCCCATATTAGCAGCATGTGTGTACTTCCTGTCAAACAAGTGGTTAACTTAAAGCTGTCTGGTGAGGATAAGGCCCAAAGTTGGGGATCCCATCAAGAGATGTGCTAAAATATTTCCTGCTTGGCCAGATGTTATTGAGAAAACCTTGTTTTGTTGAAGCACAAAGTTTCTGATGTAGTGACAGATGGTAGAAGGAGTGACAGGCTTATGGAAAAATCACTCTAAATGTGATTATCCTCTTCAGTCAAGTGAGAGATAAAACACTCTCTGTGACAGCAGTGAGGAGGAGGAGGAAGAGGAAAAAGGAGGAGAAAGAGGAGGTGGAGGCGGGGGCAAAAGGTCTCAACATCCCCCAGCAACGGAAAACCACAAGGTTTAGTGCAAAGCTCACATTAGAAACATGGCAGTGCCACTGAGACGTCACTTCACTGAGGCGGTCTGGGTGTAATCTCTCAAGAGCAGCAGGGCTGTGAGTGACAGATAGGAGCTGTGACATGGTGGGTGTGTTCTGCAGAGCATGCTGGGAGTCCCCATCAATGTCAAGATACAGGCCTAGATAGACAGGGACATTTCCTCTCAGTAGAAACATATAGACTCCAAGAGGATTAATGATATATATTTTTATCATTTTGAAAGTAAACTTAAGATTTGATGCAAAACAAGTTATGTACAACTATTTCTCTCATGTTGTTCTCTTGTTCCAGACTCTAGCATGACTAAATGAAGTAATCTTCCACATTGCTGTCTGCTCACTTTTGGTTTTTGATTTCGGTAGCAGGCTCTAACCATGTGTGTGGGAACTCTTCAGTCTCTTGCAACGTTTTTTTTTTGTGTTTTGCAAGCTGTTCGCAGGAAGTGTGTCTCCTCTCTGTTGTGGTATTCACTCTTTGAAATGTTAAAAAAGACCTTGAATGAGCACGACCGGCTGAAGTAAGAAGTGAAAGTGTGTCTTTTTTTTTTTCTTCTAATGGCTCCCAGTGGCGTGTCTTGATTTCCTGCCTCTCTGACCTTCTTTGTGCGTCTGGCTTTGTTCACTTCAAGGTTTTGATTGTTGGACATTGTGCAACGTCGATCGAGACTTTCACATCCTGAAGTGACTCATCTTTTAATCTTGGGGTTTGCAGTTTTAATTTGTTTTAACTTCATGTTCAGTTACATACTGTGCTAAAGACAGATTATTCCAGTAAAAAAAAAATAAAGGATGCTGGTTCAGTTTAGAAGTTAAATCATTTTGAGGTTTAAGCTTTGATCTTATGATCGCTCATTTTATTCTTTATTTCACATCCTCCTTCACACACCATATGATTTCATAAGCTGCCATAAATTTGAAACAGTCATAGTTTGATGTCCATGTAAACCGTTGCTTCAAGTTTGATTTACTTCCTGCAGAAATTCACCTTTTTTTCTATCCAAGGCAGACCATCTTCACAAAATGCATTGTGCTTGTTCTGGAAATGTCTCTAAACATTGCTTTTCATTGATTCACATCTCTGAAGAAAGATTATTCAAGTCTACAGAAAAGGCAAAATGCAGGAGGACAAACTCTGTGAGCTCCCACTGTCTCTCTGCATGTTTTTTAAAGCATATTTTATTCAAACAAGTTCAAAATAAACAGCACAGTTGGGACACGGTCAACCATTTTCATTTCACCCCCCACCCCACCCCACAAATTAAAAAAAAAAAACAAAAAACCCAGAAAAGATAATTAAATTAACAAGCAGCATTAAGGCTATAATAGAAAATAAATAGACGACTGCGTAAGTAAATCATAAGTTAGAAAGAGAGGAAAAAAAAAACAAAACACACAGACCATAACACCCCTCTCAAGTCAACAAGAGTAGAAATTACATTGCCGGGGTAAAGAGCTCAAAAGTAAGTAAATACAAATATAGGAATCAGTAAATAAGTAACTATAAGTTAATGCCAATAGTACAACTTTGATGGTGATGCGTTTAGGGAAGGGAAGAGGGACACACACACGCATGCACACACACCCACACAGCAAAGTTGATGGAAATCTTTTAAAGAAATTGATCATAAGTCATCATCGGTATAAGACATAATTCTATAGGAAAAAAAAACTCTCTGCATGTTAACAGATTTAATAAATATCCCTGTTATATTACTTGTCTAAAGTAATGTGGAAGAAAACTGAAATGATGACCCTCTGTGCAGGAGCACGTTATTGAAGTCTTACCTGACATGAGAAGAATCACTTGCAGGAAATATTATGAATCAGTATCAGTAATTAACAGATATCAACATGGTTAGGACTTTTTGCAAAGACAAGTTGTGTTCACAAAGGCAGAGAGAGGTAGAGGCAATTGGGTTAGGGTCTGTCATTATCATTTCAGGAAGAATTCACCAGGAAAGAATGAAAGTTAACCTTGAAATATATCACAATGTGTAATGCAGGAAGGATAAATATCGCAATTTCATTTTTTCCCAAGTTCTTTTCCGTTTTCGGCCGAAACAGAATAGAATGGTTATTCTGTTTGCACTCAATTAATCATTTGGTTTGACACCTGCCCCCTCACTGCTGTGTCAGGCATTAACATTACAACACAGAAGTGGACAGTCTTGTTGCTATAGATTTGTTTGCTCCTGTTTATTCACTTCTATAAACCCCGCACAGGAGCTTTAAGGTGTAAAAGGGTCATTTCCAACTCAGATTTCTTGATAAAATGTAAGTCCTTCAGCAGAATTGTACATTTAAAATAAGTTTCTTTCCTTTTCATGACTAGAAAAGCTGAAGGCATACAGGAAATGTAATGAGTGAGATCCAGAGATGGCAGTAAGAGCATAACTGCAATATAGAGGCTGTAGCTCCTCTGTACGAGGTGACCGCTTTAACCACAAGGCCCAACTCCTGCTCTGTTTAAGGCACTTTCAGGTAAACGAGGTGAAGTCTTTCGTTTTTCACTTATAAAACAAAACCATAACCCTTGAAAACAGATCTTAGATGATTTTTGTAGGTCAGGCTAGGGCTGAGCGAATTTAGAAAAAGATCGAATTGCAATTTTTCTGACAGATATAGCAATTTCAATTCAATGTATGATTTTCTTTAAATCAAACCTTTGTGAAATTTTCACAATTTACAGTAACATTTACAAACTTGACAGAAAATTATACCAAACCATTGAAACATCAAAAGCTATTACTCTAATGCAAGGATGAAAATAAAACCGGAGGTAAGAATTGTTTCAAACTTTGAGATAAAAGGTCAATATTTTAATATGAAAAGTGGAAATTTTGTGAAATAAAGACAAAATCCTAAGACAAAAGTCAATAACCTCTAGAGTTTAACAAATCAATTTAACATTAGGTGAAAAAAGTCCAAACTTTCTCATTTAAGGTCAAAATTTGAAGATGACAAAAGTCGAAGATAAAAAGTCTGCGTTTTGAAACTAAGGCAATGTTTGAGATAAAAAGTTGAAATTTTGATATAAAAAGTCAAAACTCTAAGATTAAAGTCAAAATTATACGAAATAAATACAAAATTATGGAGTAAAGGCAAAAAAAAAATTAAAGGAAGATTTTCAGATTAAAAAGTTGAATTTTGACTTTTATCAAATCCCAGAGTTTAACACCTGTTCTTGTTATTTCTTAACTGGACTTTCTGAATTGTAATTTTAGTTATAAAAACTGAAGAAGAAAAAGAGCTATCTTTGACTCTTAACTTTTAAAAATAATGCAGTGCACAATATTCTTAATTCTGTCAAGTTACATAAAGTACAAAACAAAACAATTAAAAACAAAATTCAACAATCACAGGAAAAAAAGGATTTCTCCCAACAGTCTCACACTCAAGACGTGTGTGTGTGTGAAACAGCTGACACAACAGATCCTGGGTCGGTCAGGAGCAGGAAAAAATCCCAGCTTTAGCGATCACATGAATAGTTGAAATTGCGATTTCGATCAGAAAACGATAAATCGTTCAGCCCTAGGTCAGGCGGTTAATAATGACACTGCAGCTAAAACAAATCCATAACTAAATCATCTTACGTCTCTTCTTCTGACTGCAGCGTCTATATAGTATTCTATTTCCTTTGAAATATGGTTTTGAAGGTTGGTCAGGAGAAAACCTCACATTGGTGTAAAAATATGCTCACACCCATGTTTAACCACCCCTATGCTTTGCTGGGCTTTGTAGCTTCAAGTGCAACTCTGTTTCATGATATGTTCCACATACTAACCTTCTATTAAAACTATAAAACTCTTTTATGTTAAACAATTTGAGGCTTAAAAGCATTTAAAATTGATGGAGCTTGCTGTAGTTGTAAAGCTACATGCCTGTCTTTAATTTACTGAAGGTTTGGCTCAAGTATCATGAAGAGAAAAGTCAGTTCACTTTAACCTTTTAAAACCTGAGCCTGCCTGGGCTATTTTGTCAATTTGACTATAAAACTATTAAAAATGCTCTGTGAGTAAGTGCATAGGCAGATTTTTTCTTCTGAAACACTTTGAACTTTCAATATCTGGGAGTCATTTCCAACTGTGACCCCGTGTTGAATGAGAGTAGGCTGTTTAAAATGAAGAAAAATGCAAAAATGGAGTTGTACTTTAGAGATTTATTAAAGAAAAACACTATAATCAAACAGAGAAAACATTTTACAGGACAAATTTAAAATATGGACATTAAAGAATATCAATTTGTGAGGCTTTTTCTCTTATTTTGTAATAAAAAAAGCTCTGACAGCATCCCACAGCTTCTCCTTCTCCTTATACACAAGCCACTCGATGAAGACTGCTCCTCATCTTGAGATAAAAACCGAAACTGAAAGTAGAGTAGAAAGACATTCAGCAGCTTGTGCACACTGTACAGAACAAACTTGGGCTGAAAGATTTATCGGTTCCTGATAGAAAATCGCAATTTCAAACAGTGCGATCATGTGAGCGCTAAAGCTGTGATTTTTTATTTTGCTCCTGACTGACCCAGGATCTGTTATATCAGCTGTTTCACACACGTGTCCTGAGTGTGAGACTGTTGGGAAAAATCCTTTTTTTTGTTTTTAGTTGTTTTGTATTTTATTTTATTTAACTTGACACAATTGAGGATATTTTGCACTACATCATTTTTAATAGTTAAGAGTCAAAGATAGCTCTTTTTGTTCTTCGGTTTTTATAACTAAAAATACAATTTAAAAAGTCTGGTTTAGAAATAACAAGAATAAGTGTAAGACTGGGTTTTGTCAAAATCCAACTATCTAAAAATCTTCTTTTCATTTATTTCCTTTGCCTTTTATGCTTTTATAATTTTGTATTTATTTTGTATAATTTTGACTGAAGTCTTAGAGTTTTGACTTTTTAAATCAAAATTTCAACTTTTTACCTCAAACATTGCCTGTATTTCAAAACGTAGACTTTTTTATCTTAGACTTTTGACCTTGAATGAGAAAGTTTGGACTTTTTTCCACATAATGTTAAATTGATTTATTAAACTCTGGAAGTTATTGACTTTTTGTCTTAGAATTTTGTCTTTATTTCTCAACTTTTCATATCGAAATATTGACCTTTTACGTCAAAGTTGGAAACAATTCTTACCTTCAGTTTTTATTTTCATTCTCGCATTAGAGTGGTAGCTTTTGATGTTTCAAAGGTTTGATGATAATTTTCTGTCAAGTTTGTAAATGCTACTGTACATTGTGAAAACTTCATTTAAGTTTTATTCAAAGAAAAATGTGAATCGAATTGAAATCGCTGTATCTGCCAGGAAAATCGCAATTAGATCTTTTTCAGCCCTTGTACAAACCAGGCAAATAGGAAATAAGACATTTCGTTAGACTTCTTGGTTGAATATGACTCTTATCAAGAATAATTAGACCCTATAAGACCAACAATTGCTTGTATTATAGCTTCTGTTGTGCAAGAACATGGGGGCCGCGTTTGTTTCGCCTGGAAGACAAAACTCAGGGCAAATAAACTAACATTTAATTATATTTTTTAAGTGTTGTGATGAAAGAGTATGGTCAAATCTGCTTTTTACTAAAACAAACTGAAGAGTTAAAGTGAAGGGTGTACACATCCTCATCCCCCTCTTGGAAAAACTCTTTACTTTTGTCACTTTCTTTGTCCAACTTCTTCCCTTGTGCACCTTGTCCCCCTGAATGAGAGGCGTCTCCTGTCAGAGCTGAGCTTTTTATTAGCTGCAGTCATTATGCAGGAGCTGAGGACCACATTCCTGTCCACAGACACACGGGGAGAGCCGACAGAGGAGGAGAGGTTTAAAGGTTTATGGTGGGGCAAAGGTCTTACACATACACATTCCCCTAAAGGGAGGTGTGTGTTTGTAGGGACTGTAACACAGCGCACAAGCTGAAAATACACGTCAGCATGTGGTTTGTTCGTTCAACCTGGAGGTGATTGACCCCGGGGAAAGTTGACTTTCTGCTGCCATAGGAAGCTGCCTGGGTAATTCACTCATTTATCAATGATAAATGCTTGAAAGTTGATCTCTAAGCATGCACGCACCGTGTTCATTTAAGCCCACACAGAAACAGTATTAAACACCATAATCGCCGGCTTGATTGACTTTGAAAAGCCTTTGTGTTTGAGCAGTAAATGATACCCACACACGAAGCAGGGAGCATCTCTTCTCCCTCACACACTCTCTGTTTACCCAGTCTGGAAGTACATTCAGTGTGTTTGTGTACCAACACACGGTTCAATAACATCTGCTTTTCTCCGAGCAGCCCTGGCGCTGTGCTTGTCGGTCATGGATTATGTCCTGCAGACGGACTGTTACAGAAAGCAGATGGGTAAATATACATGACAGATGGGGGGTGATGAACAAGCAGAGTGGGGATGATGGACAAATTTGGTGCTGGAGACAAAAGATGAGCAGTGTGTGTAACTGGATGAAGGAGGCGGAGGGGAGGGGGGGGGTTTGTTGTGCATGTGCTACAGTGAGAGAAGCTAAAACAGGGAAAAACTGGAGACAACATGTTGGATATTGAAGCAATAGGATAAAAAATGTGTTACAGATTGAACTTTTTCTGAAGAACAGTAAAAGTCTGAACAATGCAGAGCGTTTTTTGTGCAGTATTGAAGTCGACCTTGTGCCAAACACATTAACATTGAGTCTTTCATGTAAGAGGACCTGCTGCATTTGCAACACTTCTCTGCTAATGCTGAGCAGGTTCATACACTTTCCGTTCATTCCATTGACTGTATATAGAAAGGACAGCGTGGCTCCGCCTGTTAACGTTCTATGATTTTGAAGCCAAAAACCCTGTTTCTCTAGCTGCCATTGTGCAGCCAGAGTCTGCGCAGGAGAGAATTTCCGGTGGAGCCAAGTAAAAAAGAGAAATAAAAATATTTATTTCTTCTTCTTCAGAGGGTTTAGTCTCCTTTTGGCTCTTTCCCAAAGTTTCTTATATCCCCGGTAAAACTACTCATGAACGGCAGCTGTCAACTATCATAAAACAAAACTTATATCACGGTTTTTAACGTCCAATAACTAATGAGAAACTAACTTCTCAGGAAAAAAAACACCTGAACACCATGCAGCCAAATGACATCATCACACCACCTTAGTGTAAGGATGAGAGAAACGTTTCTCGAGGTATCGTAATTTTTAAAAGTTTTCCCGGCTCATATCTGGAATACATGGGGAGGCGGGGCTTATGACCTATACTGCAGCCAGACACCAGGGGGCGGGGCATCTGCTGGAGGCTTCAGTTTGAGCTGAACGTCGTTACGTCCACTCATTATACAGTCTATGGTTCATTCTCTTTCCAATTCTGAAACCCAATTAAATGATTGTGTTGGTTTTTTTTAATAAACCATTTCATTTCCTGTCTCAAATTGTAGTTTGTGGAAAGGCCTTATATTTCAGTTTTCTCATTTTCTATTTTCAATTTTCACTCTTTACAGTCTGTGGCCTAGAAATAAATACTTAAGTGACATTTGTGCACGAAAGATAGCCTTACAGGTTTTGTCAACAATTTTTTGAGTTTTAAGTGAATAAATATGGAAGTCACTGGACCTTAGAGCTCATGTGTCAGTTGTACAAAATGAACAGTTCTTTATAATCCATGTTTCAGTTTTATTTTCTGATTTAAGAAAAAAAAAAGGCAGAAAGTCTCATCTTTTAGTTCTTTTCAGCATGTTTGTCTTACACACATCCCCTTATACTGTTTCAGGCATTTGTCTTTTTAGGGCCTTGCTTTATCAGATATGAAGAGACAACCCTGTAATTTTCTGTCTGTTTCATGATCAGTGAAAAACTCCTGACTGTGGCTTTAATTGTAATATTGTATATATTGTAATAATATTTATGGTATTTCCTGTATGTCACAGGGCATCTGTGCGTTGCTCTGTATGCGTCTCGTTTGTCCTGTCCAACTCCACTGTCACTTTCAACTAGAAGTAATAATTTTACGAAACACTTGGGGGACTTTTTGTCTCCTTTAAACTTCTAACCCATCAATCAACCGACCTGCTTTGTTTGCAGATCAGCAGGAGGTGTGTTTTCATATTTCCTCTGTGAGCCTTTGTGACCTACAATCACTCATAACTAACCCTCAATGTGTTAATTTGACAAGACTTTTATTTTGAAACGCCCTGATTCAATTAAATCAAAGATGGCCAGTCATGTTGTAATAGATACCAGAGGAAATATTAACTTGAATTAATAAAAAAAAAGACTTAAAAAGTGAGTTGACTAAAGGTTAGAAAGGAGTTTGCATTTTCTGAAAGGGGCTCCCACTTTTTTAATGTTGAAGAAAGGACTGACGTCTTCTCCTTGAACCATTTCCTTCTTTCGCTTTGTACCGACAAACATCTCCCCAACATCCACACACACACTTCTGCTTTGATGTCACGCTAACTTGTAGTCAGGGCTCCCATGTGAGACACAAAGAGGCGTCTTGGTGTAATTTCCTCTCTGAACAGTGTATACACTTTTTAAGGTGCACACGTAAACAAATGTGCATTCCACCCTCTGCACAAAAATGCACTGCGTATACAGTAAATGATCCAGTTCCTTCAGTTTACCAAATTGTCCACTTCCAAAACCATCTGAAGGCCGGGGGCACATTCCTCAGCTGTGTTCCCACTAAGATGTAAAGGTGCATGTGTGTGTGTATGTGTGTGTGTGTGTGTGTGTGTTTGAGTGTCCTTGTGAAGCTGGGTCAAGGAGCAGCCAGTTCAAAATGTTAAGACTATAAAACAACAAGAACACATCAACGAGGATCCCTCTTTTTTCGCTGATAGTGAGTGCTTACCATAAGAGGTTCATCATTTCAAAATATAAAAGAAGTTGAGAATTATTAAAGATGACATTACTGAGAGTGAAAGTTGACACAAAAATTAAAAAGAAAAACTTCAGAGCAATGATGTTTCATGATGAGGGATGGAGGAGAAACCATTCTGTGCCATAGACTGTATAATGAGTGGACGTAACGACGTTCGTCTCAAACTGAAGCCTCCAGCAGATGCCCCGCCCCCTGGTGTCTGGCTGCAGTATAGGTCATAAGCCCCGCCTCCCCATGTATTCCAGATATGAGCCGGGAAAACTTAAAAAAATTACAATACCTCAAAGAAACGTTTCTTTCACTTTACGCTAAGGTAGTATGACGATGTCATCTGGCTGCATGGTGTTCAGGTGTTTTTTTTCTGAGAAGTTAGTTTCTCATTAGTTATTGGACGTTAAAAACTGCGATATAAGTTTAGTTTTACGATAGTTGACAGCTGCCGTTCGTGAGTAGTTTTTACCGGGGATATAAGAAACTTCGGTAAAGAGAGCCAAAAGGAGACTAAACCTTCTGAAGAAGAAGAAATAAATATTTTTATTTCTCTTTTTTACTCTGCTCCACCGGAAATTCTCTACTGCGCAGACTCTGGCTGCACAATGGCGACTAGAGAAACGGGGTTTTTTGGCTTCAAAAACGTAGAACGGTGACAGGCGGAAGCACGCTGTCCATTCTATATACAGTCATTGGTAGGAACAGAGACTTAACAGCCGGGTGGGGTTTGATGCCTCCACACTTTATAAGGTCTGCGAGAAAACATCTGAATAAACAGAACAAGCACAGTCCCCAACCTGCTTCAGTTTGTGAAAAAAAAACACGTGTGAGTGTGTATGTGTGTAACTTTGTCAAACAGAGATCCAGAGAAGCAGAACTGACCCCCACCACCACCAACACAACACGACTCACAGTGTGAGTCAACAGGACGTCTCCTCCTGCCATCAAACCATCCGTCAGTGGGTTAACAAGCCTCGACAGTCAACACAGAGTCACCACACACTTTCACCTCCATGCTAACGCTCTCAGGTCTTTGTGAGTCGCTCCACTCCTGCACCCGCTTCACCAGCTTCCACTCACTCCCTGTGTGGGGTCGAGCTAATTTAAGCTGCTGTCATTTGTCAAAACTGTCTTTGAATATCTTTATAATGGAGACTTTAGGAGACGTCATAAAAAAAATATATGTTTCAAACAATTATATGCAGTTCAGGGGGCGGCTGTGGCTAAGTGATAGTCATCGACTTGCAATCTGTGGGTTTGATTCCAGCTCCCTCAGTCACATGCCAGAGTGTCCTTGAGCAAGACACTGAGCCCTGGAAAAAAAATAAAACAAATTACTTGCTCACGTTGCATGTTGCTTAGGATAAAAGCATCTGTTAAATGAAATTGTAGGATTGTAAAAAAAAAAAAAAAAAAGTCTGTAACGGCAGAACCAAGTGGCAACCTCTGGTCTGAAAAAATGAGACAACACAGAAGTGTTAAAAAGCTGCTGTTCCTCGAGTGACCACTTGAGGCTGGCTCCGGAAGTCACGTACAAATGAATGCAAAAATGGCTGCACTGCAAAAACGGAAATCTAAGTAAGTCATTATGTCTTATTTGTCGTAAAAATTGTCTTATTCTTCTTAATTTGAGCCACATTCACCAGACCAGGTCATGAAAATGTCTTATTTCAAATTTTTTATAGACAAAAATGAGGTGTAAATTGCTTGTAACAAGTCAAAAAAATCTGCCAATGGGATAAGACGAATTCGCCCAGGAAGTTTCTTGAAATTAGAAAGATGTCTTAAAACAAGAATCTTTTATCTTATCCCGTTGGCAGATTTGTTTTTAGTTGTTACAAGCAATTGACGCCTCATTTTTGTCTTTAAAAAACTTGAAATGAGACATTTTTATGACCTTGTCTAGTAAATGTGGCTCAAATCAAGAATAGTAAGACAAGTTTTACTAAAAATGAGACATAATGACTTGCTTAGATTTCAGTTTTTGTAGTGTATTTATTTAAAGCCTGGTACAAACTCTGTCTCCTGTCTGTATCGCTTATTTTGCTAACGGCTCACACTGTGAGGGGGGCACACTGTTTTTCTAATTGGCCTTTTGGAAGAAAGTAGGATCGAGAGCTTGCCCAATCAGAGCAACAGCTCAGATCATGTGGCCGACGAGCGCCCAATAGCTGTGAGTTTGGGCACCCTTCACTCATCCCAATTCCAATATGGCCGCGCCCGCCGTTTTGCTTCAAAACGGAGCTGCAGTAACAGACAGGTGACGTCACAGAGACAACGTCCATGTTTTATTCAGTCTATGGGGGAACAAACATGGTTGACCACACTCAGTGACTGTTTTTTTTCTCCAGAAATCACCCAAAAAAAGAGTCGACAACCAGGAGATTCATGTTAAACTTTCCATTTTGATCAATATTTCACTGGCCCTTGGTTAATTTTCACAAAATCAAATGTAGCCAAAGCCTCTCTAGTCAAAGAATAAGGGTTTCACTGCAGTCTGGATGACCACCATTATCTCCGTTTCTGACTCTCTGTTTTCAGTCACAGCTTATCCAGAACCGGTTGGTTACGGTTTTGCCCTCAGGCGAACGTTTCTGTCACATTTACTCCCAAAACCCCATCAGTCAGCAGTCGCAACATTCAGTCTAGTTCACAAAGACGGGAACATGTTGTGTTTTTGTTCCCTGTCCTTCACTCTCTGCTTGTTCTGGAAAGCATCAAAACACCCAAAGTGACTCACAGAACAATATACCCATGTTTGCATTCAGTTTCCTGTATTACTCAGGATTTCTAGGAATCTAAGTATGTCGATGTGTGTGTCCTTGTGAAGCTGCTCTGATGCTTGTAGGTTTTTGTGGTTCTTTCTTTCCTCCAGTTGCTGAGGGAGGGTGTGGAGTTTCCTGTTTTGAATCTAAATGTTAGTTAGTCAACATTTTAATTGCTATGCTGCTTACTTGACGTTTTGGGTTCTCTTTAGTTACAGTTTGGGTGAGAGGGTCCGGATGGCAGAGTGACAGAAACAGCATTTTTGGTGCATGGTTTCAAATACACTTCATAAAACAGTGGTGTGCTGACATGCATGTTTTGACATTTTCTTCTCACCTTATTTATATCAAACTGACACACCCTTTATCTCTTTATCTCTCACTCTGTTTGTTTCCTGTGGTTGTTTAAAGATACTCTGAAGAAGTGAAACTCTAGCTTGGGTCAACTTTGTTTACTTTGGGTTAAAAAGACTCGACATAAAAGGAAGGGATAAATAAATCAGCCTCGACTGAACATTCATCTTCTTTGTTTTTCAGGCCAGAAACAAGGAGACAGGAGTTCTCGCTGCTGCCAAACAAATCGAGACAAAATGTGAAGAGGAACTGGAGGACTACATGGTGGAGATTGACATCCTGGCGAAATGTGACCACCGCTACATTGTGAAGCTGCTTGATGCTTTCTACCATGACAACAAACTGTGGGTAGGTACCACAGACATCTGGTTAAAGCAACTGACTCTGAGCGCAAACCACAGACTTGTCAATTCCACCCAGCCTTTTACTGAAATGAGTAAACAAGTGCCCCCAAACTACCTCAGCCATGTCACCCTTTGTACAGATATGACACTTTAAAAAAAGAAACAAGACACAAGATAAATTGGGTGGTGACACTGAACATGTGTGGGCATTTTGGTCCTGAGGCAACATTTTACATAAGAGCTATTCAGGTTTGAACGTGGGCGAAAAAAAATGTCAACTTTGGTAGCCTACTCTGGCCACGCCCATTGAGTTACAATCATTTTTTAAATTACTTTCTATCTACAATATGTCAAGTAACAACATAAAAAATTTGAAGCTGATCAGAAAAAAACAATGGGAGGTGTATTTTCAAATGCATACCCCGTGAGAGGAAAAATTCTGACTTTAATGTCAAATTTCCAAACTTTTTGTCTGGTTTTCACCACAACATCATTTATATTTTTTTGAAGGTCTTAACGAGATAAACGTGCAGAAACCTGTGATATATTTTTATCGTCAATGGGTCTAATACACTGCCTGGCCAAAAAAGAGTCACCACCGAAAAAAAAAGGTCATACACTCTAATATTTCATTGGACCACCTTTAGCTTTGATTACGGCACAAATTCGCTGTGGCATTGTTTCGATAAGCTTCTGCAAGATTTATTTCCATCCAGTGTGTCATTAATGTTTCACCAAGATCTTGCATTGATGATGGTAGAGTCTGACCGCTGCACAAAGTCTTCTCCAGAACATCCCAAAGATTCTCAATGGGGTTAAGGTCTGGACTCTGTGGAGGCCAATCCATGTGTGAAAATGATGTCTCATGCTCCCTGAACCACTCTTTCACAATTTGAACCCGCTGAATCCTGGCATTGTCATCTTGGAATATGCCTGTACCATCAGAGAAGAAAAAATCCATTGATGGAATAACCTGGTCATTCGGTATATTCAGGTAGTCAGCTGACCTCATTCTTTGAGCACATACTGTTGCTGAACCTGAGCAACTGCAGCAACCCCAGATCATAACACTGCCCCCACAGGCTTGTACAGTAGGCACTAGGCATGATGGGTGCATCACTTCACCTGCCTCTCTTCTTACCCTGATGCGCCCATCACTCTGGAACAGGGTAAATCTGGACTCATCAGACCACATGACCTTCTTCCATTGCTCCAGAGTCCAATCTTTATGCTCCCTAGCAAATTGAAGCCTTTTTTTCCAGTTAGCCTCACTGATTAGTGGTTTTCTTAAAGCTACACAGCTGTTCAGTCCCAATCCCTTGAGTTCCCTTCTCATTGTGCGTGTGGAAATGCTCTTACTTTCACTATTAAACATAGCCCTGAGTTCTACTGTTGTTTTTCTTCCATTTGATCTCACCACACGTTTAAGTGATCGCCGATCACCATCATTCAGGATTTTTTTCCGGCCACATTTCTTCCTGGAAGACGATGGGTCCCCACTATCCTTCCAGTTCTTAATAATGCGTTGGACAGTTCTTAACCCAATTTTAGTCATTTCTGCATCAATCTCCTTAGATGTTTTCTCTGCTTGATGCCAATGATTTGACCCTTCTCAAACAGACTAACATCTTTTCCACGACCACGGGATGTGTCTTTCCACATGGTTGTTTAGGAAATGAGAAGCAACTCATTGCACCAGTTGGGGTTAAATAACTTGTTGCCATCTGAAAGATAATCACCCATGCAGTAATTATCCAATAGGAGGCTTGTACCTATTTGCTTAGTTAAATCCAGGTGGCGACTTTTATTTTGGCCAGGCAGTGTACATACACAAACCAAATTTGGAATTGATTTGATGAAAAAAGCTCGGAGGAGTTTGTTCAAATGAGCGACCTATAAATTGTCAAAATCCAACATTTAACTCAAATTTCTGAACTTCTTGTTTAAAATTCACCACAAACGTAGCAGGTGTCCAGCACGAAAACACCAGAAACAGGAATGTTTGCTAGGAATTACGAGGGTAGGCAAATTTTGGTGACTTTTTGTGCATACTGAAGACATGCAATCTGAAGATAAAGGCGCAGAAAGAATAATAAACCTCAGGGAAAGCAAACTGATTGTCTTTGTACAGATTGCATGGGAACACTGTGGTCACTATTGCTGCAGAATATCCAAAAACATGTTTTCCCCTGTCTGCACCATTCCCTCTCTCATAAGATGTGTTTTCTCTAAGTTAAGAGTTTCTTTCTGCACCAAGTTTTCTTTGCAACACTAACTTGAACATACAGCAGGGCGGAGTGAAAACACAGCTTTAAACCCTGTATGTTGGCAGGCCCACGGGATGTTTTGCTTCCATCTGCGACTGCCTTGTTATTTCACTGAAACAGTATCTCATCTTCAACACATGAAGGCTCCGTTAGAAAATAAAGATAAGAAAACAGGATTGCTAAAATTGGGATTACACAAGGCCCCCAGGGATGACATAATACATCAGAAATGACCCAATCCTCACGCTGATGTTACTGCGAGACCGAGGATCATTTTCAGTTCAGTGCTTTTTGCTCTCCAGCTATTTTCCCTCTTCGCGCTCACTCACTGGGTCAAGTGTAAACTCCTCTGTAATCTTCTAGTTTGTCTGGCCAAGTAAAATAATAGTGACCTCATGCTGTGTCACAACCTTACATTTCTGAGGAATTACAGCAGGGATGAAACTAAAGATAGCTGTGGTTGTGTTTTTCAACCCTTTTCCTGTCATATAGATATACAAGTAGATTTCTGTTGTTTGAGTTTTGAGCCCAGAGTCAAAAGTTTGATAAACAACAACGAACTTAACGAACATGGCGACTGTAGGAGGAGGTATTTCTCATGTCGGTCTTGAATAAAAGACAAAAATGGAGGCAGCGTTGTTGGGGAAGGTTGATGAAGCCGATGAAAAGTTCCTCCATTGTTATTTCTCCTGTCTCACCAGTGCCACCAGAGCAGGTAGTAACAGCAACACTGCTCCCACAGTTTCTGGTGGTATTGCTCTGTTTGGCCTGTATTTGTAAGCTTGAAACATGCAGAAATACAGAGGAAATGAATGTGGGGCACTCACAGAAAGCTCCATATTTAGCATCAAGCACAGAATGGGTCTTTAGAGAGTCACAAGATCGAACATAAACACAAGAAAAAGAAAGGTAAGAAGAATCAGGGTGATGCTGAAACAACACTTAAAAAAAAAGGATCATACAAAACTTTGTAACTTGTCATCAAGTTGAGCTTGTGGGATGACAAAGAAAAAGTTAAATGGGCAAAACATACGGTGACCCTGAAGTGCAAGTCAGAAAACCCAACCATTGTCCTAGCTTATGAGTTGTGTGATGTTATAATGTTGTGTAATGTAATAATAGACTGATTAAATACCAAATAACTTATGTCATGATCTAAAGTGGGCCATTCTGAGCACAGGGATTTCTGAACCCCATCTCTAATCTGAGCTGAAAATGGGATGAAAGGCAATACTAGAAGAAAAAAAAATGTATAGTAACAAACAAACACATCATCATCCACAGAAATGACAGAGTTCTTTTTTTTTTTTTTAACAGTGAACCCTGTGAAGTGAAAACACAAGTGTGAGTGCTGTTATAATAATAGATTTCATGCTGTGCTCTTTGTGAGTCGTCTTCCAAACAGCAGCAGCTTTCACAGTCAAGTTGGTTAAAAGTCATACAGCACTTCAGGGCTGCAGAAATACAAATAAAGACATTATTTTGTCACTTTGCATCCTGCAGAAAGTTGACAAAGTAAAAGAAAAGCTCACCTCTATTCATTTGCTCCCTAAACAAATGTATTTTGCCTCATGGGAAACACAGTCTTTATCCTGGAAAACACAACAGAGGTGTCACTGCACTGCAAAAAACTGAAATCTTATTTTAAGTGAAATGTTTTTTTTTAGTCTTGATATCAGACATATTTACCAGACTAGTCCAGAAAAAAACCCTATTTCAATTTATTTAAAGACAAAAACAGTATCTGAAATATCTGCCAGTGGGGTAGGAAAAAAGTTTCATGCATTGAGACATTGTTCTAATTTCAAGAATGTTGATGAGCACATTTTTCTTACCCCATTGGCTGTTTTTTGACTTGTCAAAAGCAATTCAGACCTCATTTTTTTCTTTAATTATCCTTAAATAAGATATGTTTCTGGACTTATCAGTTGAATGTGGCTCATATCAAGACTGAAAAGACAATTTTTGCTAAAAAATAAGACATAGACTTGCTTAGATTTCAGTTTTTGCTATGTGAAGCAAATGCCAGATAGTCCTCACAGAACCTTTAACAAAAATGTGACAATTGATTTATTTGATGTCCTTTTATAGTGAACAATACAGATTATGTGTTATCTCCACTTTCCTTCCTGTGAGATAGGGTTTAATATCCCATGAGTCCTTAAAAGGAACTGAACAAAACAAAAACCCAGCACGATATCAAGTATGAATCCAGTGTGAGAAAGGTTAATATAAACTTAAGATCACAAATGATTTAAAGAACAGGCTTTTTTTTATTGCAGCCGAACTGATAACCTATATGTCCTGGAGTCTCTGACACACTCAAACACACCCACAGATACACACACACACACACACAGATATACCCAGAGCAGAGTCAGTCATGGTTGTCTTGGCTGTAGCTGGAATTCCTTGGCGTAGAAAGCAAACGCTCTCCATCCGTCAAAGTCAGAGACCGTGTGATTGTGTAAGTCACATGTACAGATTTCTACTCCAGCAGCATCACAACCAAGTTTGTGTTCTATTAGTACATTTCTGAGAAACCATACCATGCCAGGGTTGTGTAGAACATCCTGAAATAATAGTTTAAAGGAGGCCTGGACATGTTTTCCACTCGTATGCATGTTAGCCTCTGGATCCCAACAATGAGCCCTATAGTTTGTCTTCAGGCCCCAGTAACCTTCAACTGGGTGGACTGGGCAGGGCAAAGATGATGCATTCCTGTAGCGACCCACTCGGTCTACTTCTTCCAGAGTGAAAGAGGAATACACGAAGAAAGAGAGATAGAGAGAGTAAGAGAAGGGCTGTTTGTTCCCAAAAAGGAACAATCTGCTCTTTAGGCTCCAAAAAGGCAGCCGGACCCACAGCGTGAGAAAAAGGGGGCCTTTAACATGGACACAGGACCGCTGACATCAGCACACTAAGAATGAGAGAGAAAGAGAGAGAGAGATAGAGGAGGACACTCAAAGCAGATAAGAAAGAGACAACAAATAGATGAGAAGTTACCCATATCATTTTTAGGCCAGTGAGATCTGCTTATTGAAGGATCACCCCAGTGCCTAAAAACTGTTGAATCTGAATCCACCCTCCAGTTAAATCTAACTATGCAGTTTTACAAAGAGATACATAAATATTTGTTTTTCAAAGAGATGGAAAAACAGATGACCTGTTTCTGCAGTAAAAAAAGGAATCTTGTTTATCCAGATTGAAGGAAGCAAAGTGTTTAAGAGACAGTTTTAGCCTTTATATTCTGGAGTCCTTACTTTAAAGCTCCTGTGAGGAGTTTTCTTGAAACGCTTTGGCCACTGTTGCTGTGTAAGCAGCAAGCTGGAGTTTTCAGTGGAAACGCTGGCATCACCCGTGCCCATGACACTATCATTGGGGCAACTTAAATTGCCAACGACAACAATAGTAACAATTGTGGGCTACCATTTTGTGCTTGTGCTGCTGAATCTGCTGCCCGCCTCCCAGCAAAATGTGCATTTATTGCAACATTTCGGCAATCAAAGAAGAAACATTATATTTCTGCCTCTAAACTTTTGTGTTAAAGAGTAATATCGCCAGCTACAGCATTTTCTGTATTTTTGGTGTCAGTGTGCCAGTGAGATCTGCTTATTCAAGGATCACCCCAGTGCCTAAAAACTGTTGAATCCACCCTCCAGTTAAATCTAACTATGCAGTTTTACAAAGAGATACATAAATATTTGTTTTTCAAAGAGATGTAAAAACAGATGACCTGTTTCTGCAGTAAAAAAAGGAATCTTGTTTATCTAGATTGAAGGAAACAAGGTGTTTAAGAGACAGTTTTAGCCTTTATATTCTGGAGTCCTTACTTTAAAGCTCCTGTGAGGAGTTTTCTTGAAACGCTTTGGCCACTGTTGCTGTGTAAGCAGCAAGCTGGAGTTTTCAGTGGAAACACTGGCATCACCCGTGCCCATGACACTATCAATTTATTGCAACATTTCGGCAATCAAAGAAGAAACATTATACTTCTTCCTCTAAACTTTTATGTTAAAGAGTAATATCGCCAGCTACAGCATTTTCTGTGCTTTTTGTTGAAATGTCAAGTAAACAGAGTTATGCTTGTATTTGTATTCAAATATTGAGCAGGAATTTTGCATATTGAGGTTGCTCATGTGATAATTCCCAGAGGACAAGTTTAAAAAGTGTAGCTGACATTTAGGACAGTGCCAGTAGATATTTGAAGAAGGTGTGCTTTGTATTTATTTGACTAAAGTTGGTTTATAATTCATCTAAAGCTCTCAGGTTGTTCAAGAAGGATGTCACTGTAACACAATCCTGTTTTGTATCTCCGAACAGTTGGGAGAGAATGATACTTTCTAATTGGCAGGTTGTTATGTATTTGTCATTATTTGCATGCAGTGAGGTGTAAATACAGTAAAGTTGCTGGCTGTGGTTGCTAGGAGCTTTGTAAAGAGACACAAGGAAGGCGACTGATTGAAGTCAGTATGTCGTGTTTGTTGGCAACACCTTACATACACAAATCATTGAGGCATTAGTCATGTTCAAAGAGCGCCAGAGAATGAGGGTGTCTGTTTGATTCAAGTTTTATATGGTTGTAACTCTTCTTTGTTTGGTGGTACAGTTTTTTAGGTCACAGAGAGGAGGAAATGTAGAGTTTCAGGTGGAAGTGTGTCCAATTTTGTTCAGCTTGTCTTGAAGGAGTAATATTTATTGTGAGACATTACACAACACCTGAGAGGCTGTGTGCAAAAGAGTTTGGATACCAGAGATGTTACTTTCTTTTAAAACTGAAACGCCTGCCTCTCTGTCAACACCTGACCATGAGTCTGTCTGGTTGGTTTTGGTGTTTTCTTCTGTGGTTTTAAGCCTGAGTGTGAGACTTCGAGGCAGCTTGTGTATGCATGTATGATCAACCCATGGCAGGTATGCTCTGCATGCAGTCTGACCAGTCCAGGCACATTCTTGAGCAGCGCAAAAACGTCATCCTGAATCCTCCAGGCGGGCTGCAGGGACTGATGAAAACACAAACCAGTTGCTGCTGACACACGGTGTAATGTACAGCTGTTTGGGTTTAGCTGTACAGCGTGTTACCACTGAGCAGGAGCTCATTTATTTTAAGGGATGATGTTTAAACAGAGGGATTAGTTAATGGATGTTTGGGGAAATGGTGTATAGGAGAAAGCTCCCTCTGGTTGTCATCACAACCATGTTTGAAAGGTTGAAAACTTACACTTATTGTAATATTTCGTCAAAGAAAAACGGCAAAGTTTCTTCCTTTAAAATGATGTCACTTGAAAGATTTTCAGATAAGGAGGAGCTGCATGCCAGGATTGACATTCCTCCACAAAGACAGCATTCTGTGTGTGTGTGTGTGTGTGTGTGTGATTCATGCATAGAGCTGTGCATAGTTTTCGCATTCGTCTGTGCCTGGTGTGTGTTTCTGTGCATCTTTTGTTCTTGCACAAATCTTTTTTGTGTATTTTTGTCTGGACTGAAACTCCACGCCCTGTCCAGTGCCGGGTACTGTTAAACCGGTATTGTCATAGCAAGCAAGACTAAGCAATTGTGTAAGAGTGATGACACACTGCAGGTATGCTGCTATACACCTGAGGATGACCTTTGACCCTTTGTTAATGAGGCCAGGCAACCAGGAGTTATGTAAACTATGTGAACCAAAAACACTTCTCAGAATCAAACTGAAACCTTGAGCTATCTCATTTTTCCTTTTTTTTATTTACCTCTACTCAAAGAAAGGAAATTGAAGTTGAATGTTTGTAGTGTCTGTTGCCAGAAAGACGTCCTGTTGGATTCTCTCATTTCTGTTTTTTCTCTGTGCTGTCACGTGACACCCGAACCAGCATTGTACATGTCACAGAGGTGTGTGTACCTCCAACAGTGAACCATTCTGTAGTCTGAACCCAGCTGTTCTCTCAGTGAAATATGCGTGTACCTCTGCACAGATGTCAGAGAGTGTTTGACTGATGGGGAACAGGGGGAGCTCCGCAGGTAGAGATGATGTAACGACAACACTGCAGCTTGAAAATGCAGACAGAGCTTCATAGCCTCATGTGATACCAAGGGGAGTGATGATTTTGTTTTTGCTCTTAACCAAAGGAATGTGAATCAAAAATCACCTTTTCACATTAGTTTTGTATGTTTATTTGTTAATCTTTACCTCCCTGAAAACCGGACCCTTACTCTGGTGACGTATAGAATATTTTTGTCTCAGATTGTTTCAGTTTCCTTGTTTATAACTTGTTCTTCCACCTTTATTGTCTTTCGTGAGTTCAACATGGACAGCACACCACAACATATATATAAATAACGGATGGACAGTCTCAGCAAATATCTATATAGAGATCTATGTAGTGTTGATGCAAAGTAGGGGTATCCCAATACAACTTTTTCACTTCTGCCTTGATATCAATGAGATGTGGGAATCACATCATGTTTAAATCACCTTGCATGCTGTCACCGACTGTGCTGTACAGCTGTAGTGAGGCATGGGAAACTAAGTCTCTGAACAGCAGGACTTACCTTGGATAGTGGATATAGCATAAATCTATTCTAGTATAAGGTGGGGAAAGGAACTGTTTGATTCTTCATTATTACATAACTATTCAAATTTTGTGTGATATTTTGTATTTCTAACACTGATCAAAATGCTCAACACTGACACCATCTGAAGGTTTCAACACAGTAATATGCTGTATTCAGTTACAAACCTTTTTTCTTCCTTAAAGAGGCTCTTTGATTTTCCTAATTTCTATTGACATAAACGTAGAACAAGCTGAACAAAGATAAACTCAAGAGAAAAATCACACAGTCAATAAAATGCCAGGAAATAGTCAAAATTCAATATCAAAGACCCAAAAGAGGAAGAGTGGCAGTTTTTTAATTGTGTTGAGGGCTATTCCATGTGTTAGCGACATAAAAAAATGCAGATTTGCTTCCCTTTAAGAGAGGGCTTGTTAACCTTCTCGTGAAGGACAGAGCAGTGAGTGTTTTTATAACAAGTTATGAGTCTTGGAGCAAAGTGTTGGAGTCCAGAGGCTGCAGCACATTGATAAATCACAGAGTCATAACCCGTAACTGGTAACAGCACTTTTGTTTATGAGCTACTTACATGATAAAAGCAAACACAGTTTGTTTATGCAAAATAACAAAGGAGTCAGA
>RPOG01005659.1:0-30133 GCA_008086565.1 Thalassoma bifasciatum
TTGAGCCCAAATTTGTGTATGTGGAGTGAAATTTGTGGCCCCTAGGCCTGTTTATCCAAAAAGTTTCCAGGTCATTTCTCTCCTGGTCCACACTCTAAAATTCAAATCCTCACTCTACAGTTTGAACATTCCACCACATACACACCAATGTTAAACTGCTGCAAGGGCTGATAAACTTCATGACCTTTGAAGGAGTTTTATGAGGAAACTATAAATGATAGAAAGAAGCTGAAATATACTGAAGAAACCCAAACGATGGCTGAACATTTTGCAGGTAGAATGAAGTTTCTGGCTGAAAGTATGACTGAATGAGAAGGGTCTGAATGAGGCTGAAGTAATTCCCTGAATGATTCCAAATCTGAAGAGCTCTCATTCATTCTCTATGCGTGAAAAATCTTGAAAAAAGTGAAAAATCTCGGAAAGTAAAGCTTAAACAGACAAACAAAAATATAGGCGTCTCCGAATTAATGAGCTGAACGTTTTGAAGTTTGAATGGTGAAAATCGGTTGAAATTTGTCGAAGAAGAAGCGATCCAAAAAGTGGGCGGAATAATTTTTTTGACAGAAGAACATAAGCTATGAATGCCTTGCTGCATTCACAGCAATAACAAGGGATGCTTGATATTGGCTTTTCTGACGATATCCAATATTCCAATATTGTCCAACTCTTTAAGTTTGGGGGAAAAGTGCATCATTGGCAATCAATCAATCAATCAGCCATCCTTTATCTATATAGCACCTTTCATACAAATAAAGTGCAGTCCAAAGTGCTTCACAGTGATTGAATAAAGCTTAACAAAATGCATGCAAAGCAGAAGGACACAAATCCTTATGGGATACATTTTACAGAGGAGACTAATGCACACCGCTAATTATATTTTAAAATATATTAAAAATAATGAAAAATTAAAATAGAAGATAAGATTGTAATGCAGCTCCATAACATGTGAGCAACAAAAAAGTGCAAGATACAAACAAGAAAGGCCAAAAATGTTCAAAGAATTTAACATAGCCATCCTTTATAGGTAACAAATGAAGCTACAAGAAGATTGATGCTAATTGGTCAATATGACTGGCCATTTCCCCCCCATGTCCTCATGTGTCAGAGGGAGATTTTTCTGTATGAAAACAATTATCTCAGCATTTTGGCAAAATATGAGACTTCACCTCTCATCAAGTACGTGCCTGTGAATGTTCCATGCTGAGTTAATGCAGGCCCAGAAATGCTAAAGTGTTAATAAGAGACATCAGTTATTAAAAACCTGATACAGATCATTTCTAATACTTCATTATTAAGCTGTTATTAGCCGATAATTTCAGGGACAGTATTATTAAGCGTTCCTCATAATGACTCATTAGTGCCCCCTTTGAAAATATATGAATCTTTGTTTTGGGCCTGTGGTTTTTAGTTTTTACAAGGTCCATGTGTATGTATATTATCAGCATTCTTTTTTTTAATGTAGAGCTAAGATGTACTCTTTTGTGTTATATTTCTTCAGCACAACATTATTTGTCGGATCATGAGTCTGCTGTGTGACACCTGTGTCTCACTGTGGAGACCTCAAGAGCGTGTGCTACACAGAACAAGATAAACCTTTAATGAGGATCAATGATGGAGCACAGGGGGGATTACAATTTTCATGAAGCTATTAAGGCTCATGATACTGAGCCAGAGTGACTCACTGGAAGATGGGGAGCGGGGATGATAGAGGGATTGAAAATAGAGAATATAAGTCACCTGAGGGAACAAAGAGTGACGTACACTGCATTCGTTAAGTGACTTCTTTTATCGGATTTTAACATAAGGCAGGTTCACATTCAAGGAGTGCAACGCAGTATCCCTGAAAGAGTGTCTTTTTTTACACATCAGATCCAAATGAAGCCTCTCTAAGTGTTTGGCCCCTCTGTTCTTCATTTTTTTTTCTTTTTTTGTTAATTTCCTGACACTTTCACCCACCCACGTCATACTCACACACTGACGTCAGAGGATACTAAAAGTAGGAGACTATCAAAATTAGCTCATTTATGCATCTTCACATTGTTCCTAGTGATAGAGTCATAGCTTGACTTGCGTGGCTTGTTATTCTGAGGTGACTGGAAGACACTCACAATGCTGTCAACATTGAGCTCTATCTATTGTATCATCTGCTGCCAAGTAGGACAAACGTTAGCAAAGTCTGTGCCTCCAGCCATCAGTCCTCCATGTATATAAATGTCTAAATCAGATCAGCACAGACATGAAGTTTCCATAGAGAGTTTTGTTTAGCACACAAAGCAAATCCAAGCTAGCGTGTGCTCCGTCAGACTCACAACAAAGAGTGCGTCTGAAATGTCACTCTGTGCTAAATGAACCCTCCTAGTGTGCAGATCTTTATGTTTTACAATAAGCTTGATTGTTTGTCCCAGCACCCACTGAGGGATGTGCATGTCTGAAATTCATGTTATGTTGGTATTGGTTACAGATTGGCCCATTCTGATAGTGATATAATAGTTTAACCAGACAAAGCCCACATAAGAGTAAATCTACTGTATATCCTGGAGATCACAGTACTGTCGGACTATGCTGTCCCTCAGTGGTGACTATCTCAATCTGGTTGGACGAGCATTGTAGCTGTTGGCTCAGGTGAGTGACTGTTGGACAAATGAGACAAAATAGAGATATTAGTCAGATGTTAAAACAAGGAGAATCTCATACGTGACAAGCAAATGAATACTATTTAGACATAATATGATGGAATATCAATGCACATTGTCAGTCAAACTCTTTAGGGCTGGAAGGAAAGACAACAGATTAAAAGGGTGCTGCTTGAGGGTTAACCTTATGGGGCACCTCTTGCATTTGCTTGGGTGAAAAATGACCAAGAGCCAGAAGCTCTTATTGACATATGTATGAACCATAAAAGCAACCTATAACCTAAATGATAACTATTTCTTTTAGATATTTCTGTAAAGATCAGTCTCTAAATGTGCTCAAACCTCCTTGTTCCATCATCACAGTCTGATAAAGTCAAAGCTTACCTGTCCATCAGGTGTCTCTTGATACCAGATGATAAGTGTCAGTTTTCTGCTGTGTTACATGCTGCGTGAACATCAGCTTATAACCAGGGAAAATATTCTCCATTAGGGAGTGATACTGAGAAAATATGTCAGTATAATTTCACAGTAGGATCAGAATATGTTTTTTGTTTTTATTTTCACCTGAGACAACACTTTCAGACAGATATTTCTGATCATGCTCTTTTCTGCAGTATTTCATAACTTTAATAAAGTCTTATGTTCTAATTTAAAGGTAGAGTCTGCGGGATTTTTCCTAAAGAATAAAATATCAACTTTTAAGGGAACAATCCTACTCAATTGTCATCTGTGGGTCTCTATACATGTGTGTCAGTGTCTGTGTTTGCCTTAACTCCTCCTCTCACTGTAGTATTGATGTTTTGGTCGACTCGGGATGTTTCTGAGAGGGGAGTAGGCCCAGTGATCTTAGCCAATCACAGAGTGCCCAGTGCGCAAGTGACTTTGTGTGTTGATGATAGCAAGTGGGAGAAGCTATTCCAAGTGGCTAGCAGCCATAGCACAATGAAAGAGTGATACAAAATTTGCAGGATACCTCATTTACCTGCTGGAAGTCAAGTGTAACTCAGGAAGTTGTGGGCGTGCACTGCTGCTGCTGGCACTAAGTCACAGAGGAAGAGCCCATTTTGGATGTGTGTTTACAAATAGTAATGGAAATTCCTGTAGACTCTACCATTAACCCCTTGACACCTGAATTTATTTATAATTATTTATATTATGAAAACACACACACACACATAATGAATAACATATTACACAATTGACATACAAAATTTCTCCAAATTTCTCCAATTACTCGCTTTGGTATCCACAATGTGTGTTTCCATCTACCAGATTTAGGTCCAACACCAACTGGGCCAAAGAGAAACTAGTGCTTGCATAATGTTCCTACGTATACAGTACAGGGGAAAAGTTTGGACACACCTTCTCATTCAATGCATTTTCTTTATTTTCATGACTATTCACATTGTAGATTCTCACTGAAGGCATCAAAAGTATGAATGAACACGTGGAGTTATGTACTTAACAAAAAAAGGTGAAATAACTGAAAACATGTTTTATATTCTAGTTTCTTCAAAATAACCACCCTTTACTCTGATTACTGCTTTGTACAATCTTGGCATTCTTCAAGATGTCGTCACCTGAAATGTTTTTTTCTTCACAGCTGAGCCTTATCAGGGTTAATTAGTGGAATTTCTAACTTTATCAATGGAGTTGGGACCATCGGTTGTGTTGTGCAGGAGTCAGGTTAATATACAGCCAACAGCCCTATTGGACAACTGTTAAAATTCATATTATGGCAAGAACCAATCAGTTAACTAAAGAAAAACGAGTGGCCATCATCACTTTAAGAAATGAAGTCAGTCAGTCTGGTAAATAGTCATGAAAATAAATAAAAAGCAAATTGAACGAGAAGGTGTGTCCAAACTTTTGGCCTGTACTGTATGTAGAATATCTGGCATTGGGAGAATGCATACACTATCTGAGCTGCAGTCTGGATTAAAGCAGTGTGATGCAAATGTGCAACAATAGGCGTTCAGGGGTTAATGTGTAATTTTAACTCTGAATGTTCATGAGATATAGTTTAAAATCAGTAAAAAGAGGCCAGGTGTAAGAGTTGTTGAGTTTCTGCAGAATGTACAGAGATTTAGCTTTAAACAAGTAACCTATGCACAATCTAAACATAGTTTCATGAGACCTTACTAGACAGACTTTGATTTAGTTTATTTGACCTTAACATAAAATGTAGGTGTACACATCATTTAGACCATGATTAATGTCAGTGCCATAACGATAATAAAGTCGATGGCTGTTAGACCTGACTCAAACATGTTGAAAATTGTTGTTCTGTCGTTCACTGTCAGGAATGAGTAGCTGTTCTCCATGCTGCAGGTATTCTTACCCTCACTTTGGAACATCCAGCTCACATGATAGATAAACTATTACTCTAGCTCCCTGCAGATGAGGTGTGAGCAGTGTAAATGTCACTGGCCTTCACATCAGCCTCCTCTGACCTGGACAGCAGAGAGAGTCTGTGTGAGGATGATGAACAAATGTTGGTTTCTGATAAAACTGAAGACTGTTGACCGGTAAACACAGCGAGAACCTGTCACTGGGTTTATACACAGCATGAGTGTGAACAAGACCTGAGACAAACCGTGCACCTTGGAGACACTTGATCTTTTACAGTTTAAATCCATGAACACTCACCTCAAGTTTGATCATTCAACTCTGATCAGTTAGCTCCCAAAAGAGAAAAAAGATAAATAAAACACTCAAAAAATCGAATAATTATTACAAGTAAACGTATTACTGAAGAGCTGGAGATTTTTGCACTGCACTTGAACTTCACACTTCTGTCTCTGTTTGAGCAGACATGTTTCTGTATGTATTAATGATCAGATTTAAATGATGGCTTTGGTTTGTAAAACCAGATGGAGAATCATTAATCTGGAGTCAGTTAAATCTGCTGAGACATTAGCAGATATTTGAATCAAGTCAATTTTAAAACGAAAGACATGAATCACAGCTGGTGTTTGCATCGCTGAATACATTCATGTCTACATCAGATATTTTCTCCGGAGTTTTCTAAACACTCCCACCCACTGTAACACCAATTTATGTACTCAGTGTTTTCTGAACTGTTTAAATTTTGTGACGCTTCAAAAAACAAAACATATATTTCTGCACTGCTGACAAAGCACAGCGGACCTGCAGTTACAACAAATAATGAATCTGCCCAAGGTCTCTGCTCTTTACAAGGAAGATTTTTAAGATGAGAGTGACTCATATCCTACTTCGCAATTCAATATAGTCTTGGGGCTTTATTGTGATGTAATATTTAGTCCAGTTTTCTCCCAGAAAGAAGGTTCCTGGTTTAATTCAGCAGCTTCGCAGGAGCCTTTCTATGGAGTTTGTGTGTTCTCCCTCATGTGTGTGTCGGTTCTCTATGGAAACACGCTCATCAGGATGATAAGTCAGTCCACATTTCCTGTAGGTGTGAGTGTGTGTGATGGACCGCTGACCTGTTGGGGATGTGCCCTGCCTCTCGCCCAATGAGGTCTAAGATAGGGCCCATCTCCAGGATAATTGGACGAGAAGGAATGGATGGAGTCCAGTCTCCATCTGATCTGGTGTGATATGAAATATATTAAATTCAATAGATAACATTTTAAACTCATTAGATTCTTATAGATTTTGTATTTAAGCAAAATGACAGAAACTTGTAGTTAAGATCACTTGATGAAGGATTTTAAATACACGATGTAGGTGTGTGAATTCACAGAAAAAGCGTAATGATTTTTTCTATGTAATTTTTTAAGATTTAGCTATACCTTTGTTAACTAAAAGAAATGATTGTAGTTGTAAAAGGTTATTGCTGTGAACGCAGAAGGCAGAAGACATTCACAGTGTATGTTCTTCTGTGTTTAATTTCTTTCTTCTTCTTTGTCTTCTTCCCACTTTTTTAATGAACTTCTTTTCAAATTTTAACCGATTCAAACCATTCAAACTTTAAAGCGTTCAGCTCATTCAGCTCATTCAGGACGACCGTGCCGTGATTTTTCACGCCTGTTTCACAAAAACTTTCCGAGATTTTTCACTTTTTGATGATTTCACACGCTTGGATAATGAATGCAGAATCTTCAGACTTTGTAGATTTCAGGGAATTTTTCAGCCTCATTCAAACCCTTCTCATTCAGCCAAAAACTTCATTCAACCTGTACAATGTTCAGTCATCTACTGGCTTTCTCCAGTATGTTTCTCCTGTCTCATTTCTTTTCAATTGTGGTCCTCAGTTTGAACTCCAGCAAGTTGTCTTCACCAAGGGTGAATCCCAAAGTGTTACACCGTGGCCTCCTCCTTCTGCCAACTGAAAGAAATTACTTGAGCCACTATATCGAGTGTCGTCTAATGGCGTCAAATTCATCATCCAAGGAAAAAAAGTAACATATATGGACTAGAACAATTCATGACCGGTTATTTATCTCATTCGTGTACCTGTTGGTTGTCTTTACTCTTTGAATAGCTTATCAATCTGGGACAAAAGTCTGGCAGAAATAAAGGGCCCATCCTCTATACCAGCTGATGGCCACCAACCAATTTACATTTTTATTTTTTTTTATTTTTATTTAACCTTTATTTTACCAGGAATATTCCCATTGAGATCAATGATCTCTTTTGCAAGGGGGTCCTGGCCAAGGCAGCAGCACAAAAAGTTTCACATATAGGACAGAACAATAGACAGCATCAAACAAACAGTACATAGGTACCAATCAGGGCAACACTGCCGTGACAAGAGTAACGTGATTTCTATATCCCCTGAAATCTAAAAAACAACTTTTATTCTAGTTTTTTTACTAAGAAATCATAAAATTGGTCATAGAAATAAGTTTCTAGTTTAAGGATAAATAATCTTTTGCAGGTTTTCTTCATAGGGAAGTGTTTGTTTAACAGATTAAAAACAGAGACACAGCTCTGAAACTGTTTTTGTTTTATTAGAGTTATTACAGAGCACATGTGCAGACACAAACAGCTGTTTGAGCTGAATGACAGATGATCCAGAGCTGATCAGATGACGCTGTCACCATTAAAAGATGCTGCTTAATGTGACGCTGCGGGGGACAGTATGTCTCATTTCTCTTAAAATCTCATTGTTTCCTTTATTCCCCCCTTCATTTCCTTCATATTTCCCATGAATCTCTGGTGGGAGAAACTAAGACGCAAGAGAGGGGCACAAGTAGAAGAAGCAAGGATGAAACCCTATAGCTATGGGATTCAACCCATGTCTACTTGTCTAAATTCACTGAGGTGCTGTCTTGTGATTGGTTGATTATACACTGGTATTAATGAGAATGAAAAAGAAAAGAGCACCATTTGTACAGAGATGTGTGTCAGCAGCTGAATGGGTTAAGTCGTCTGCAGCATTGTTTGCTTGCTCCTTCATGAAAGTCAAATTATATCAAAGTCCAGTGGCTTAATATCTAACCCAGTCTTGGAACACACAACCCTCATGAATATACATATGTACAGAAATAGAACCAGAGCACATTCATGCCTCCTGGATTTAAAGAAAGGCCTCCGCCTGCAGCTGGCATGGAAGCTTTTTCATAGGTTAATAGAGAGTGGCATGGGGGTAAAATCTGCTTTAATTAAAACAACATATTTAAATAACAGATGTGCATTCTGCACTCGGTACCTTTGGGTGAAACAGGGCTTCAGTCTGAGCCAAACTCCTTCAGCACACTCTACATATATACTATGTAAATAGTGAAAAGTGAATAAAAAAGCAGCTTCTGGTGTGGCTCTGCAGGAAACTGAGGTCAAATGTCTGATGGTTGCTGATGACCTGATTTGACCTATTTACTCCAGGGAAATCTTAGAGCAGATTCCTCCAGAGTGCAGACAAATAAACAGTTGTACCTTTCAGCTCTGTGAATGCAGCAAATTTAGAATACAGCAAAAAATAAACCATGATCTGCAGATTCATTTTTTATGCATTTCCATCCCTGAGGATCTTTGCATTGACCAGTTATTGACAAATGTGGGCATGTAGAGGGCAGAATATAAAGCTGACTCACATGTGCATATATCAAGGTACCAAGATGGACTATCAGCTATGAAGAGAAAACTATTTAAGTGTGTGTTCACAGTTCAATGATTCTGATTTACTCTCATGAGCTCAGTTTTTGGAGTTTTTGGTGCACATATGGATCACACTGCTCCCGAGACCCAAATATGTTGTAATGTGGTTAAGTCCATGGGCCACTTCCAAGCTGAGACCAACCACAAGAGTTAGAGAGATATTAGCTGGAGGCTGCTGGGTCCTGAAGTCCTGCCCAAACACATCAGGGTGTCTGGAGATGTACACCAAATAATCTGAACGTCCAAATTCTCTCAAGAAAAGAACATTAAACCAAGAATTACAACAGGTGCATTGAATCACTAAGTAAGACACTGTAAAAATATGGAATAAAGGGTGGTAGAATGTACTTATTGCTATAAATGATTTAAAACTAGGAGTGCTGAGAAGTCAGTTTACGAAATACCATTAGAAAAATATGTTGCCAAAGACTGAGATTAGGCCTTGAAGAGGGAAATACTGTGCTTTTTTATGCATAAAACTGTCTCAGTGTTACCCCTGTGGTGGTTTTATGTTACTTACAGCTCTTTTTTTCCCCGCACACAGGTGTTGTAGAAAACATTACTTAAGCCTCTGTCTACAATGCTTTTTTTTTAGCTACTGTCTCTTTAAGGCTCAGGGCTCCAGAAACCCCCTTCTCTGATTGGCCAACCCTTTGGAGGCTTGCTAGGGGCAGAACTATGGGCAGGTCTTGGTGTTTGAGGCTCACGCCCCCAGCACAGTGACAAACTAGACCAGAAATTAGACAAACATGGTGTGACCAGATGGAGGGCAAGGCCTTATCAGGGGCTCAGTATAAATAAAGGAAACATTAAGTTGTTTGAACCCGGAGCCTAAGGAACATTTTGACTACTTTCAAAATGCTGTTGCGAAGATTATAGTCATCGGCAAGACATCAACAATATGGGTGACAAAGTGGAAAATATTCAGCAAGCAAAACTGGTGCATAAAAGAGATAAATGAGTGCATCACACTGTGTTTGACAAAAATGTAGAAACTGTTTAATGCTGTGTGTGACTATGCAAAACAGATAATTTAGCATCAAATTTTCAAAAATTAATGTGAGTGATACATGTAAGTGCATATATTTTAATGAAGTGTAATTTCCAGTACCATAGTTCTGCTGTGATATATTTAACAATTTTATCTTCATATAACATAATACAGTACAATGCTGATGGTGGTTTAATCTTATTTTCATTTCCATATATCAGCTACTTGTGTCAAAAGGACTCTGTTAGTGACTTCTTGCTCTGAGCCTGGGGTCTGGTTGTAGTTTAGGGATCCTCCTCCTCCCTTTGTTTACTTTGTTGCTCAGAGCTCTCCCTTTTGGAGTGTTAATAGAGGTTTGTTTAAGTTTGTGTTGTTGCTACCGAACTTTTTTTTTTTTTCCTGTTTTTCGAAAGCAGCATAGTTTTTAGTATTTTGGAATTCAGCTGTGAAACAACACCAAACAGTGAGCTTCTCTGCTATCATGCAGTGAGCAGTGCACTGCTGAGTGACATGACTAGAATGGGGGTTTTGGGGATGGATGCATATGAGTGAGGCGTGTGCATGTAGAGGAACTGTAACTAAACTATTGACCTCAGCACGCATGGGTGCCACTTTAGGTGTCCAATCAGGTTCTGGGGAATCAGAGATTTCTATGACATATAAGTATGTAGAGATTTGAAAATCTACAGGTTTAGTTTGAACATCCAGTATTGTTACTTACATATGTAAAATAAGGGAAAGCAGAATACTTCCTCTCTAAGTCAATGCTGATTTCCCATACAACATTGTATGAAACAGTTTTTCACATTGCCCCTATTCGGCAGAAACCCATCCATCCATTTTCTTAACCATCTATCCTGTTCAGGGTCATAGGTGGTTGGAGCCTATCCCAGCTATCATTGGGTGAGAGGCAGGATACACCCTGGACTGGTCGCCAGTCAATCTCAGGGCTGACATCGAGACAAACAGTCAGTCACACACACACTTGGGCAGAAGCCGTGTATACATATTTCATCTTTTGTTTGGTTTTTTTGCATAAAGCAATTCAGGCTTCCCTGAAATTTATCATTTGAAAAATATTCCACAAAATGGGAATTCAGTTATTTTCTACTTCACTGAAATTACAGGATAGCAATAAGTCAATGAAGCTTATAACCTCAAAATATTGAGCATGAGGAATAAATGTATGGAAAAAAAGAGAAACTCAGAGGCGGGATGAGCAATGATGCAAACACAAAACCAGAATCAGTGAAGGAGAAGCTCATGAGCGAGAGGCACACGGTAGAGTGAGCAAAGTATTGGAGGTGTGATTGTATTCACCGTTCGACACCATCCCACTGTGGTTTCATGAAGGGTTAATAATCAATGCCAACACATCAGACTGGGCCAATTAACACACAGCTAGGGATCCACCATGACCTGGTAAATGGAGCAAGAGAAAGTGAGAGAGGCAGAGAGATTGATTTTGTTTATCAGGAAGTGAATGCAACATTATCTAAGTGAAGCAGAAAAGGCTCATTTTGAAGACCTGAATAATGTGAGTCTTAAATAGTCGTCTTTAGATTGGCCAATCAGGCAACCCAGGTGGTGGAAAAATGGAGTCGTTGAACAAGGGATCAGTGCCATTGCAGAATATCTATTAGCTTCATGTTTTCCACAGCTGAATAAAACACAAATGTGTTTTTTTTTTCTTTCACAGGAGAGGGGAGAAAAAAAGGGGTGATGTGGAGGTAGAGCTATTTATAGATTCTGTGTAGGTGGACTACACAAATTAATTCTCTTTGGTCCATGTGCACTTTATTTTTCTGCAGCATGTTAAAGACAGAAAACAAAGGCTTTGTTCAAACTGTAATATAAGTGCAACATATGTTGGAAAAATACACCATAAAAGGAAGTAACTCCACACATCTGTTTTATGGACAGGTGCGTCGGCGAGCAGATATCCAGCAATGAGTCCGAATGTAAACACCCGCACTCTGTCGAAAGTCACAAAGAATCTTAGTTTTTTTAACGTTTGGTGCTAAGACCTTCATCAGGCAAACATTTTTTTTTTTTAAGGAACACCAGGACATGTTAAATAGGAGCCACTTCTCATCATGACATCAGCGATCACTCAAAGGATGAGGAAAATAAAAACAAGAACAAACAAGAAAGAAACAAGAAAGGGGCTGGTTTTAAAGAGCATATTGCAGGTTACATTTTGTTTGTCTGATGAAGGTCTTGGCACCGAAACTAACATTCTTTGCAACTTTTGACAGTGTGCGGGTGTTTGCGTTCTGAAAAATACACCATAACATGCAAAAAAGTATGTCATTGATGGTCTGCCAATCATTTTAACACTGTATTCAATTGTGATGAATGAACAAATCTATTGTAGCAGCTTCACCTTTCCTTGACCGACAATTTCAATTTGGCTGGCTTCTTTCCACAAAACATTCAAAACACTGCATGCAACTTCATCTCTACCACAGATTGAACTTCTTTCCCTTCTTTTCAAACAGTGCAGAAGGCATTACAGGCTCAAAGTGTGTTTTGATGTCAAAATATCACACAGGTGTAACACAGAAGTACAACCTTCTTCTCCTGTCAGATGTCTCTTCCTTCAGATGTTGTTGTGTTTGCATCAAAGCGACTGAAAATCTGCAAATGTCACTTGTCGCACACGCTGCACAATCTGTTAAGTGTCACTCGTTATTAGAAAATCCAAGGCTCCGGGATCTGAAGCCATCAAACAACAAACACAACCCCTAGAATTTCTTTTCTGACTTTTTAGCTTTCTCCTTTCACTCGCGTAAAGGGCCATAAATAACCAGGGTTAAAATAGTACTATCTGAAGAGCAGCAATTGCATAAACAGAACCCGTGTCATTGATGTTTGGCTCAACAGAAAAACATCCAAAAAGATGGAAGCACAGTCTGCCAGACATCACTGATGCGTTTATCTCTGCTGTCTCTTCTTGATATCCAAACCAAAAACAAGTTATTCGAGCCACTTGTAGAAAGGCATGTGTAATTTAAACTGTACGAAAAGCAGTAAAAATGATAAGTGCATGTCTGAATGTTATTTATTATTAGTAATAAGAAATGTGTATCTGATGTGAAAGTTGAGTTTTGTACTGTCTCTCCAAACTCTGAGATTCAGGCCTGGTCAGTCTCACTGTTTGGCAAAAATACACTACAAATTCTTATGGCATTGTGAAAAAGCTAAGAAAGCATTTCTTTAGTTCAGCCCATTTAAAATGTTTTCCTCGTCATTATGACTACGTTTACATGCACACCATATTCGGATTAGGGAAATATTCCGAATAAGGTGTTTACATGCTCCACAGAGTGCTGAGCGAACGGAATATCCCTGTTTACATGTTAAACAGCATATTCTGAATAAACCGTAGCAGTAGTTGTAGTAGCGTCATGACAAGACGTCATCTAGAGGAGTTTTTTTTTTTAAAACACTGTATCCACATCAGCACCAACTGGTCGGAGATGCATGTTCATGCGCTATTCTGTGAAATATATCTATCAGTGCAGCTGCTGGTCGTTCAAGAAGCGGAAGTTCATTTTTTTCCCATCATAAGTGTGTTTGTTTATTTGTATGTAAATTATACCCTCCTTTTCTTTTCTGGTCGTTTTTGACAAAGACAAAGTTTCTGATGATTCGGTAAATCCACCGGATCAGTTCAGCACAACGGAATGAGAGACTTTAAAAATGCTCCGGTGAATGTAACAACATGAAGATCCCTGATTCGCTCATTCCGCTGTCAATCAAAAAGAAATTCCCCCTCAGACAGATCATCCAATCATCACGCAGAGACCCAGCGTCAGGGCCCGCCCACTGCCCCATAGACCCTCAGAGACGCTGAGCATCTGTCTGTGCAAAACACTGTGGAACTGCAGAGATGAATGAGAAATAAATCGTGACGGTTTCCTTTGATAAGCAGCTGATTCTCAACAAAAGATGAATGTCTTCTAGCGCATATTTAGCGCACAGTACTGTTTTCTCCTCGCCCCAAAAGTGTAGAGACTTTTGCCTTCTCGCCGTTTTGAACATGCGCAGAAGGAAAACATCCTTAAACGCAGTTTACTCAGGAGCATAGGCGTCAGTTTAGGGGGGGACGGGTGGGACGTGTCCCCCCCACTTTTTGCCAGACGTCAGTTTGCCCCCCTCATGTGTAACCCTTAATACACACTCAAAACGTGCCACTAAACGTCAGCGCTGCGCACTTATACCAGCTTCCACTGCAGCCACATATTCACACAGCCTGCGCTGTGGTCCTTCTGTTTCTAGACGTTTTTAACAAGTCGATGGGGCTTGGTAAAGCCTCCGCATCAGTTCAGAACAAGAGAATGACAGACTTCGATTCGGTGGAAATTTATACCTTAAGATCACTGATTTGTTAATTTCGCTGTCAATCAAAAAGGGATTCGCCTCAGACAGATCATCCAATCATCATGCAGAAGCCGAGTGTCAGGCCCCGCCCACTGCCCCATAGACCCCCATAGAAGCTGAGCTTCTGATGGGCGGGACAAAGCCCAGTATTTATCCAATGACCGTCCTGTTTGCGCAGTGGAACAACCCACTTCGTGCTTCCGCATTGAATTCAGTAGAAGCTCAGCGTCTGAAAGCTCTGGAGCTGCGGTGATGAGTGAGAAGGAAGTCGTGTCTGTTTCCTGTGATAAGTCGCTAATTCTGAGCAAAAGATGAACGCGTTCTTGCGCTCAAATAGTCAGTGAAATGTTCACACAGCGGTAAATAGTTCATCACTTTATTCTTCCGTTTCAGGGAAAGCTGAGCTTCCTTTGCAGTCTCAGAGTAATCACCACTGGACAGTAGCCTGTTTACTGATGACATAGGGGCGCGTAGCGAGTCTCCTTCAACTGTGTTTAGAAATCCAACGCTGTCTGAAGCATTTTTGAACAGAAAATTATCAGGAAAAGAACATAACAACCTGAAATTAAAAAGATACCTACTCAGACCAGATTTATATAATCAGAGGAACTATGGTCGCTTTGCACAGGGATTAAAAACACATCTCATTCGCATTTATTATGAACTATCAGAGGTCCCAGGTGAAACTGATCCACTGCAAATAGAGGTTAGATGCATTTTTATGCCTTACTTTAAGTAGTCGTCATCATCCCCAGCACCTCTCAAAAATCATTTTGCAAATAGTTATGGTCCCCCCCACAAAACAAACTGACGCCGTTGCTCAGGAGCATATTCCGATTAATGCGTTAACATGACCCAATATTTGGGTTAATACAGGCATATGCTAGGGGTGTTATTCGGATTTTTAATTACCGGAAAATGAGTTAATTCGGGTTGAGACAATTGGAATAAACTGTTTACATGACTCCTACGCAATCCGAATATAGTCCTTGTTCCGATTAATACAGGAATATGGTTTGCATGTAAACGTAGTCATTTTTGACTACGTTTATAGTACTGTACGCTAAATATGCGCTAGAACACGTTCATCTTTTGTTGAGAATCAGCTGCTTATCAAAGGAAACCGTCACGACTTATTTCTCATTCATCTCTGCAGTTCCACAGTGTTTTGCACAGACAGATGCTCAGCGTCTCTGGGGGCCTATGGGGCAATGGGCGGGCCCTGACGCTGGGTCTCTGCGTGATGATTGGATGATCTGTCTGAGGGGGAATTTCTTTTTGATTGACAGCAGAATGAGCAAATCAGGGATCTTAAAGTTTCTACATCCACCGGAGCATTTTCAAAGTCTCTCATTCCGTTGTGCTGAACTGATCCGGTGGCTTTACCTAATCATCAGAAACTTTTTCTTCATCAAAAATGACTAGAAAAGAAAAGGAGGGTATAATTTACATACAGATAAACAAACACACTTATGATGTAGGCTGGGAAAAAAATGAGCTTCCTTTTCATGAACGACCAGCAGCTGCACTGATGGATAAAATACACAGAATAGCGCATGAACATGCATCTCCGACCAGTTGGTGCTGATGTCAATACAGTGTTAAAAAAAAACGCCTCTAGATGACGTCTTGTCATGACACTGCTACTACTACTGCTACGGTTTATTCAGAATATGCTGTTTAACATGTGAACAGGAATATTCTGTTGGCTCAGCACTCTGTGGAGCATGTAAACACCTTATTCGGAATATTTCCTTAATCAGAATATGGACCCTAATCCGAATTTGGTGTGCATGTAAACGTAGTCATTGTCACAGTGATGGTGCAAAGTTATATCTGCGTGATTAAGTCCAAGATCAAAGTAAATCTCAGCTGAGTCTTGACTCCTGCAGTGTCAATAGGAGGTTTGCAGGAGGTTTATCTGTATTTAACAGTATTATCTTTGATGTTGACTGTAGTTTGTTGGAGAAAGCTAAAGGAGGAGGAGGAGGAGGAGGCGGAGCAACTGGCAGACGTGGTTTTGCACTTCGTTCTGGTGTGTGCGTCTCTCGTGGTGACGTCAAAACCGGCTTGATTTCAAAACAGCTGCTCAAGGAAAGATTTTCAGAAAAAAGGAGCTGGAGAGGAGAAGATGGATTTTTTCAATATTAGGGGTGTTGAAGACTTGGGACCCATGCTTTCGTTAGTAACCCGTATAAAAGTGGATTTTGCGTAATAGGGCACCTTTAACACTTCTCCTTTAACTCTAAAACTAAGCCCCATATAAGACACCCCCCCTCCCCCAACCCCCCTAAACAGGTCTGAGTTCATGTTGTCAAAAAGTTCCTTCTTCCTGGGGAAAGTTCCTGCTGTTTAAAATCAGCTGTTTTCCTGATGATTTGTCTTCTATTTGTCTGTTTTAAACAACACATTCACATTCGATTCTGAGTTCACTTTTATTTTTGTTTAAACCTGATCATTTATCTCACAGTATACATGTCTTTATCAGAGTGTAATGATGAGATTATCCTCAGACAAACCTACATTTCCCTTACACAAGAACTCAGAGAGTGATTTCAGCGTGGTCTCTTTCTAAGTACAATCAGCTGGACACTATTTCAAACTCTCAGCCTGTATTATTCATGTCCGGGTTATAAAATCCTCATTGCCTTCCATTACTGAAAAGCATAAAAGCTTTTCCAACAGCAGGTGCTCCTCTATCTTTGAGCCAACATGACAGTCTTGCCAGAATATTTCTATTTGTTTCATCGAAGACTCCAGCAAATTTCTTAAAATTCCCATTTGTGTCATTTTGACCAAAATTAGCTTTAATTGGAGGAAAATTCTTTTTTGTAGATTCCACCATAACAACCACATCATGTTGAGCTGAGAAGGACAAACGAGAAGGAACAATTTTAATGGCCATGTGATATTCTGGGGGTTCTGACTAAACCTGTTTCTGAGATGAGTCATGGAAAAAGCTTCAGACCTTCAGAAACGGTGGAGAGGCTCCCGTCTTTGAGCGTTATGCAAAATCTTTGTCATTTTAACAAGGGTGTTAGACTGGACTGGCTCAAGGACTGTGTGTGATTCATCTCAAACCACCAACTGCTTTCAGCCAACTGAAAAAAAATCCTTTCACCAAGAACAGGACGGTAGAGTTTTACTTCAGTGACAGGATTCTCATCAGAGATCAGGAAAAACATTCAACACTTTTGTCTTCTACCTACTCTTGTTTCACGGTTTGAGTTTCCTCAGCTTTCAGATTTTGACTCCATTTTAACTTCTCTCCAAATCAAACAGATTTGATGATTTGAAGCTGGAAATTATCCTGGGTAATGACAGTTGCCGGTAAATTCAAGTGAAGCTCCAAGTGTTCGAAGCACTGGAGACTCAAAGCTTCTCAGAGGAACTTAAGTTTCCTGTCGATTGTGCAGCACTTTAAGCTCTTTAACTGTTTGTGAAAAAGTCTCTATTTCCTTGTGAAGTGAAGCCTTATCCTGCTCTATGTCTTCATTTTGCTCGCTTTTGTTTTTCTTTTACCTTTGCAGCCCACATTGAGTCATTGATCTTAGTAAGTTGAATCTTATTCTTGTCAATATTTATATTAAAAAACATGACAACAGAAATATATATAAGAAAAACAGAGTGCCATTTTATCTAATGTGGCAAGAGCGTGGTCATCTTTTAGTACTATGAGCTGTGATGTCATGGGGTTGGTTGGGGGGTGGGGGGGGGGGGGGGTACACTACTACACTGCTCCTGGGTGAAAAAAAAAAAAAAAGTTTATCTGTTATATGTACATTTGTCATGCTAATTATAAAATTACTGATGAGAATCGGATTCAGTTTATTAAATAATTTTAATATGGCTGACTGTTTCATTTCCACTTTCAGCACAATTAAGTTGCTGTTGATAACGTCAAATGAACTTTTAAAAAATGAATATTGTTGTGTGTATTTTTTATTTTTTTATTTTTTTATTTTTTATTAATTTAATTGATTTATTTTATTTATTTTTTCTGCAGAAAGAAAACTGAAACAAGATTCTACAAACAGCATTTTTTTTTAGCTTTGCATATGCA
Source organism: Thalassoma bifasciatum (assembly GCA_008086565.1). Lineage (NCBI taxonomy): Eukaryota > Metazoa > Chordata > Actinopteri > Labriformes > Labridae > Thalassoma > Thalassoma bifasciatum. Next base: position 18,155 of record RPOG01005659.1, read on the forward strand.
GTTATGGCCCTGCTGATTTCCCCCAGATTAGTAAACAGTCAAACACATCGCAAGCAAGCAAGATGCAGAGTCAGAAACAGTGTCAGAAAATATCAACCTCACGGAAAAGTTTTGAATAGTTTAGGAAAACTCTCAACAGACTGACTCCAGCATGCACTGACTGAACTTCTTGACATGCTTGGTCGTTATTTTCATGCTACATGTTGACATCAAGACCTCCAAAAATCATGTTAGAAACACACCTGAAACCCAACAACAAGGGTTGCCACCTTCAATTGAAACTCAAACGTACCCCTAATTTGGAGGTTTGCAAGGTTCCTATTTGAATAACATTTTCAGGGTTTTAATCTAATCAACTGCATCTCAAATCAGTCTGTTGTCAACACATTGAATAGACATTTATCAAAATCAAGGATAAAGGCATAGTATGCAGACATTTTTTTTTAAGTTTTCTTTTATTTATTTCCATGCAACATCCAAACTCATCTCCTCCTCCGTGGCTCAGTGTCAGCAGCAGCACATTCTCACAGCTAATAGCATGTCTAACACTTGTAGCTTCTTGAACACACACTGAACTCTTAAAAAAAAACAATATGCTGCAAATATCATATTATTCTTTCTACCTATTTTGGCTGCGATTGTAGCCACTCGAGATAGCTTCTCCCACCAATCACAGCGCACCCAGTATGCAAGTGAGCTTGTGTGTTGGTCACCACCCATAACAAGTCTTACTCTCTGCCCAGAAACATCCAGAGTCAAATGAAACATCAACAAAACAGGCGAGGGAGGGGGTCTACAAGAGGGTGAGGCAGACACAGACACTTACACACAGGTTTAGAGGCCCATAGATGACGACTGAGCAGGATTATTCCTGTAAAAACCAACATTTAATTTTTTAGGAAAATCCTGTGAACTCTACCTTTAAGGATATTGCAATGTTGGAAACCTTTTCTCAGCCATAAAGGCTTGCTTTTCAGCCAGATGTCCTAAGAATTTGTCCACAGCAATATATAACCCAAGTTATAGCGCCCCCCCAGATGCAGCAGGGACTGCCATGTTTGAATGTTAGAGCTAAAAATCCAGGCCTTTAAAAAAATATGGGCATCATCGAAGCATGTGGTCTTCACATGGAGTAAAAGACCATGACTTGAGCTCAATGGTTTGCTCTAATGTTCATGCTGTACACTGTTTTATCCCAACTCAGTATGAAAAGACAGAATGACGTGTTCTTCTATCTAAACCTGCAGAGCTGATTTACCCCAACTGAGCACAAACTTGCTACATTACTTAAAGCCACATCTGAAAACCAGAACTCTCTTTTCAGAGATTCAACATGTGAACTTACCCTTTTTTTTCCCAAGTAAAGAATTGTAAACGCAGCACTACACTCACTGATTCTTGCTTCAGCTTTGATTGTACAGTCTCTGACTCTTGGTTGTCATGGATATAAGTACATTGAAGTGATCCAGTCAATAGATATGGTTTAATTGGCCACATCCAGGAGGAAAAAGAGAACTGGATATTCCTAAATTAAGTTTCCAGGGTGTAGATCTCCACAGTAAAACACACTTAGCAACTGCAACCTCGTGATGCCTTCAATGGCAGTCCAGGATTTCTTATCATTATTATCAATTTGGCTTCTGTTCTATGACAGTTTTGTTTCAAAGATCTTAATGAACAAAAAACGCACATAGTTCTGTCTTATTCCTCACATGCTTCCTCTGGTACAACACGTGTCAGTTTGAAATTAGGGGCTGCAAATTGATAGTAATTGCGTAGCTGTCTTTGAGCATGAGACTGTTGTTTCTCTTTTCCCTTCATAAAACCACCCTCCCCGTCATTCTTCATTCTGTGTATGAACCTGCTTTTGAGCTTACTTTCTTCGTGTGAGTTGCTTTGATTTCGACTCTGTTGTGTGCTACGAAGTCAGACCTCCAGGGAGCTCTGCATCCCAATGAAAATCTTTGCTGTAAAGAATGTGTGCTGTGTGGGTGGTGGATATGTTCTCTATTCAAGTGGTGTGCCCCTTCGTATAGGGTCCTCAATATGTTCACTGATGATTCAGTGAACATATTGAGTATTCTGAGCACACATTCAGTGAATGTACTCTGAATGGATGCTCTTCTGCACATGGAGCATATACCTCTAGCTACAGCAACCAATCCAAAGAGAGATACACCCACCGTACTGTGTTCATGATATACACATGATCTGTCACTTTCTTTGATGCACAGGTTCACAAGCCCCCTCTCCATCTGTTATTGTTCATACTATCTGCAGAGTCTGGTGTACGTTTGTTCAATGGCTGCATGTTGTTGATAGACCAGAACCGTTTGGTTTTGGTTTTGGGAGGGACATCAAACAGATGTTGACACAGAGAGGATTTCTCTTTCATGAATGCTGTTTCTCAACATCAGTCGTGTAGGAAAAATGGTGGTTTCCCACTTGAGAGGTACTAACAATTTCCCGTGCCCAAAGATAGTACTACTTGATAATTACTTATATGGACTCATAGCTTCTTAATTACCTTGCACCATTTTCCCGCGTGGTCGTTAATGGGAGGAAGAACGACGAAGAGACGTCCGAGTTCTCAGTTGAAGCTCGATTTATTTATTACGATAAGTCAAGAATGTTTAACAGAGTCTCTGGGTTCAAATTACGTAGCCCTGACTAACACACAAGTGCTGGGGTCAGTTCACGAAGTCTGAACCCCGAATATCTCTCCCTGAACCCTTAAATAGGTGAAGATCCTCCTACTTTGACATTCAGTTTTCTATTCTTAAGGTGTTGTCTTCCTGTGCAGACTGGGTCCAGACATTACTGTCTTCACGTGATCGTTGCTCGTTCTCGTTTTCGTGGTGGAGCAGAAGTGGATGTTTACCTAATAAGGAGTTGTTAATACATGCACACGCACTCACACAAATAATATTGTCTGNCAAACCATGTTGTCTTCAAACAGTAGCAGACAGGTGTAGGGATTGAGAAAGTGCAAACTTTTTCTCCTTTAATGGACACACTCACTAATTGGAGGCTGGTTGCAGCTGGGGAGGCTCCCTGAAGCTCAGAGGGATAATTAGGGAAGCAGCAACAGGTGTGAGAGCAGGAGGACTTAACGAGGAGGAGGCAGGGAAATACATCCATACAGAGAAGAGATATCTACAAAGACTATAAAGAAGCTGCACGTACATTAAATCAGGGACATGTACTGTAGTACTGTATATGTATAGCACATCGATGCGTCATCTCCTCTGAACCGTCTTCGACAATGTGGTGAGATGCAGCTTCCTACTGTTCCCTTTGGCTCAGAATGGAAGACTCGACCAATGTTCATCACTGCAATTGTTCCATTGTGTGAAGGTCAGTTTTTAATCCACTTCACTTCAGGTTTTCTACCAAAAAAGATAAGTAAGGCCTGGTTCTTATTTCATCTGGTGTGTGACTGAATGTAAAACTTGTTTATGGTTAGAGCTTTAAAATCTGAAGCACTCTGGTTCCTGTTTGAAGCACACTTCCTGACATGTGAAGCTTTAGGTTTACGTTGTGTGCTCAAAGACCAACTTGTGTGCAGAGCTAAAAAAGCAGAATTTATTGGTCAAACATGACAAACCCTGCATCATCCTAGAATAGTTCAGCTTTTTTAACTTAGGCCCCATCCACACAAAGACAAAACGCTTAACAGTTTCCAAAACGATCGTCATAAAGATGAAGGCATCTCAGAAAATGTGTGCGTCTATATGAATGCACTTGATACACATGAAGACGCTGTAAAACACTTGCCAGACCTCTAGGGGCGCTGTATCGATATGAGGGAAACAAGCGGAAACAGAAGAAAAAACAGTGGGCATGAACACTTTTGGCAAAAGTTGTGCCGTACTGTGTCCTCTATGATTGTTTGTTCAACTCTGTGGTGGTTGAGAAGAAGGAGATTTTGCTGCAAAAGGGTCACAAGCTTCATCAACACATATGCTACATAGTACGCTGCCATTGTTGTTGTTGCCATAGTGACGCTTGTGGCGCATGCGTATCAATGACGATTTGAAAATATGACGTCACCGTATCTGAAAAGTTGCAGAGAGCCAGTATACACGGAGCCACGTATACAGCGTTTCTAAATCTTTCCACTTTGGAACCAGGTTTCAGAAATGATCATTGACAGACCCACAAAACGCTGTCTTCGTATGGATGATACACAGATTCGGCAAAAAACATATGCGTTTTGACCTCGTTTTGTCTTCGTGTGGATGGGGCCTTTATGTATGGAAATTGGCTTCTAGAATTTCAACTCCATATATGTGATTTAGGTTGTAGAAAGGGCAGAAATAAACTAGAAAAGCAATTTCTGAAGAAATTGCGCTGTGAATGCAGAAGCTGAAGCAGCTTGTGCTGAACTGCTAATGCAGAATCCTGAATATGCTGAATGACTGAATTTATCTGAAAATGGTTGAATGAATCTTGAAAAAGCTTGCGCTGAACTGCTGAATGCAAAATATTGAAGAAGAACTCAAGAACATGAACATGAAATCTTGGATGAAAGGATGAATGGAATGAAATAATGTCCAAAATGAAAATATAGATGGATGAATTAAAGAATCATCTGAATTAAAGGATATGGATGAATCACAATGAAAGAATATTTTATCCCTCAAAGTTGTGTAGGAACTATCAGAATTACTAGATGTTTGAGACAGTGAAGTGAGTGTGTGTGCTGTTGTGATTTTGTATGTGTGTGCTTGTGTGTGTGTGTGTGTGCTTGTGTGTGTGTGTGTGTGTGTTTCTGTGTGTACATGTTTAATATGCTGGTTTGTGGTGTGTGTGAGTATGTGTGCTTGTGTGTGTGTGTTTATTTGTGTATATGGTTAATGTGCTGATGTGTTGTGTGTGTGTGAGAGAGAGAGAGAGAGTGTGTGTCTCTGTGTGTGTATGTGTTTGGTGTGTTTCTGTGTGGGTATATGTTTGGTGTGCTGTGTGTTGGAGTCACTACGTCTATTTGTTAGTGAACTCATAGAAAGAAGTAGTCACAAAACTAGACATCCATATTTGTCCACACAGTCTAGTGTCCAGAGGTACCATTGGACGAGCAATCCGACAAACTTCGACGTCGACAAACTAAATTGACTGTGTGTCAACTACTCCTCGAGGATTTGAGCCAGGGACAAGGGTGCGAATATCCTGTCCCTGTGCAAAAACCGTAAGAGATAGCAGAAAGCCAAAACCACCGTTAGATTCACAAGGCTCAGAAGTATCTATTGATGTAAATTTCATGTCTGTGGAGCCACAGGTTTTACCAGAAATGTGATTTAAAAAGTGTTACTTTTTCTTCATCTCTCAGAAAGTCCCCTGAAAATTAACATTTGAGCAGATGGGGACAGATGATGACTTTCTGTGACAGTTAGCCATCTGCGAGCTTTGTTCTCTGTCCTTTTGGTGTCAAGTGTCCTTAATCAGAAGCAGAACAAGATTACCTACGTTTTAAGCCTACCTACGTGGACACTTTAAACACCGGGGATCCGGACAAATAGATTTTTCAAAGGTCCACTAAAGAGAGGACCAGGTGTGAGATTTTAAGTTTAGGAGTGAGATGTCAAACTTGTAAGGTGGTGTATGTGTGGTTACAATTTGACGACGTTCCCGACTATTTGAAGTACTGGAAACTTCCTCAAAACACTTCTTTGATATTTTCGATCTAATAAGCTGAAATATACTGAAGAAAGCCAAGCTATGGCTGAACATTTTGCAGGTTGAATGAAGTTTCTGGCTGAAAGTATGACTGAATGAGAAGGGTCTGAATGAGGCTGAAAAAATCCCTGAATGATTCCAAGTCTGAATATCTCCCATTCGTTCTCTATGCGTGAAAAATCATGAAAAAAGTGAAATATCTCAGAAAGTAATAGTGAAACTGACGTGAAAAGTCATAGCGCCGTAGTCCTGAACGAGCCGGTCGTTTTGAAGTTCGAACGGTGAAAATCGGTTGAAATTTGTAGAAGAAGAAGCGAACAAAAAAAGTGGGCGGAAGAAGAAGAATAAAGAATTTTGACACAGAAGAACATAAGCTGTGAATGCCTCCTGCATTCACAGAAATGAAATAATTTAACATTTATTACTTGAATGTAACAAATAGAGAGAGGGAAGTCTTGATTTCCTAGCCTTTTTGTTTGCTGTAAAATTTTTTTAACTTATTCAGCCATTCCGACATCAATATTTCTTTCAATTGTTCACACATTGAGAGATGTCTTGGTAACACCTATGTTTGAAGACCTCAGATCAGTTCAAATCTTTATTTTCCCTCAAAGAGAAGTTTCATTTGCAGTCATGGACACAAAAAAATAACAGATTAACAGGAAAGTGCAACATACTCCTAAAAAAATACAACCAAGAAATATCAAAAATCTCCTTTTTGTTTGAAAATATTGTATAAATGGCTAATAACTGCAGCCTCGTACCTAGTGCGTTTCATTGTTCTTCATACACAGCACTCCTTCGTTTTCTCTTTCTCTTAAGTATGTTTTTGTGATTGTCATTTCTTCGTTGAACATCATAGTAAAGTATTTTGCTCCAGTGTCACCATAACTAAGGAAGGGGCTCACTCTTTGGGGAGAGACCAGCGCTGTAAACTTTATCTGTGACTTGAATAAATGCTGAACTGAGGAACTGTTCTTCTTCACGTGATTCTTGGGAGGTGATCGTCTAAAGAACTGGGTAATTTCTAACAATTTGAGATGCTGACTCTCTTTTTGCCCCTGTATCCAGAGTGCATCTGAATATTAGACTCAGTTCACTAAGCCTTTCAGATTGACCGGACTCATTGCTGGAGAATATTTTTAAGATGTGCTGGTCTTCAGGTGGGATCAGGAAATGGCATGTTTTGTCCTTCTCTGTCTTTCTTATCTCTGTGGGGATCCCTTTGAAAACATCATTAGCTGGTATAAACTCTGAGTCCTGCATTAAATTATAAGAATGGCTAACAAGAGGTTCAGTGCTATTATGATTTAATATTAAAATCTGAAGTCTAAGGTAGCTGCTGATGCTGTGGAGCCAAACTAGTTGTCCCGGTCGATCCACAAAACTGCCTCAATGAACTGAAAGTTGACCTGGGTGTATTCAAGTCTGGAGGCAGAGCAGTAACCAGGTTGTTTGTCTGAGTGAACACTTTGTTTTTGCTTTTCTCTCATTTGTCAAGGTCAGCTGATGTCATGTCAGCTCACCTTGTTTGTGTCAAGACCTTTTCTTTTCTTTTCGTCCTCCTTTGAGTCTGATGACCATTAATAATTTAGAGTTATTTGTGGGAGTATGTTCATCTTTGCAAGGTTTGCCACAATCAAAGATAGTTAACAGCTGATGTCACATTAATTTAAGGTTATTAGAGTGTTGTCAGAGTGCCTGTACAGCAGAGTGATAATGTCTGTAAAAAGTCCCAGTGCTGTTTTATATTATATAAATACTCATGAAACATCACTTGTCCAATCAAATGACTTGGTCAGAACCAACTGTTGTTTAAAGTGCAATAGCTCTGCTTGAGAATGCAGTCAATGGTTTCAAGAGGATTCAGAGCATAATTGAAGAAGGAGCATAAGAAATTTGTTTCTGTTTGTCTTAGCACTGGGCAGCTGGTACCTCTGACCTGAGGGGAGAGGAACAAATTCCTCTAAGGCCATGTCCACACATAGCTGGGTATCTGGGAAATGTTGGGATATGTTTTTATTCCTTATTTCCCTCCTGTTATCCGCAGGAAACTGCAGTTTTGAGTCACTGAAAACAACATTTACTGAAAACTATGGCCAAAGTGAAGATTTTGGAAAACTCCAGTTTAATGGTGTCATGTATACACCAGAGTCTTAGGATCTCTAAAAAATTAGATGGTTGCAAAAAAAGGCGCTGACGTCACACATTAAGTGGAGCTTTATTTTTGCAGGTATGTTAGTTTTAACACTGATGCAAACACCTCTTGCTTGCATATTTCTTCAAGTGCAACTTATTACTTCTGTTGAAGAGTAAAACTCCTTATCAATCAAAACATAAGATCCTGGTGCCATGTATAAATCTGGCAGAACAGACAGAATGACAGGGATTCGTTCTAATTGGCTGGCAGAGGTTTCACAACTGAAAAATACTGCCACCAATGGGTCTGGCATGTTTAGAGACGCACTTTTTGACCGATTTACCTGGTTATGTGTGGACAATATTTTTTGTAAATGATCAGGTGTGGACGGAAGGTTTTCTAAAAATGAATGAAGGGTGTTATTCATTTTTGAAAATACCCGTCTACATGTGTACAAGGCCTTAGAGAGGCTGATCAGAGCTGAACAAGATGGACCTTTCTTTCCCCACAACTTGTCTATTTCAGCTATCTAACTATGAAAGCTGCTGAACACTAATCCTGTGGCAGGCTTTGCCGATGGAACTGGAAAGATGGTTTTTGTCCCAAACAGAGAGGTTGCCTGGAGTTGTGTCTGATTCTGTTTTGTAGGAGGACAATACACCTTCTGCCAAGGTTAAATCATTGCACAGTCTGAATGCTAATACTTCCTGCTGAGGCCAAAGGATCCTTTCAGTGGGAATAAGGACACATCTGGATTTACGATTAAGAACAGAATAATGCTGCTAGATGTCAAACCTTAGGTGCCATCTTTGACGGACCTCAGTCTGAACCAACACCTCAACTTAGCATTAGTCTTGCTTGATGCAGCCAAGGAAAATAGGCCTATTCAGAGCCAAAATTATTTTATCCAGAACAATTTTGAAGCCGTTTCTCTAGCCTTGTTTTGATGACGGTAACTCTCTGTATACATGTTTAAACCAAGGTTAGTTAAGCTCGTCCCAAACAGAAGCATAACTCCTCAGCAGAACCAAAAGAAGAGATTATATTACTTGAGTTTCAGCTGAAATAAGTATGCGTTTTCATTCATCAGATGGGTTGCAGCAGAGCCTTGAATGTCTAATATAAATGCCTCTGAAGCAAAGTAGATTTCAGTAAAGTAGAGCAAATTATCTAAAATGGTGATGTTTTTAGTTTTGAGTTCTATCACCAGCCATGATCAGCTCATAGGAGTTGGATTCATGTCTGTATTCAGCATGATTTGAATCCTCAGCTGGTAGAAACCAGGATGAAGCTGCCTGTGAGCGGCTAACACTCGGCTGATATTTTCTCTCTCTTTAAAACTTCCCTCCCCTCATCTCCTGTCTGCCCTTATTAACAGGACTCAGAGATAAAATGCAATATTTTGTTCAGGGGTGGTTGAGGTTAATTGTACAGTGTGCTCTGTGTGCCGCGTGTGTGTTTGTGTGTGAGCCCATTGCTATTCAGCAGTGAAGCTGGGGGCAGCAACACTGGACCTGTTTTACATTCAGTAAGAAGCAGTTCTTTAATGGCTGCTTTATTTAAAGTCAGTCTGTCTCTGAACTCTGTCTTCATTTATTACTGCTGTGTTAAACTCACAGCAGCAACGCAACCCACAACTGCAGCAACAGCACTCACAAAAACAACATAAAACACTCATTGCAGAGGAAACACTTTCCTGCCTTTGTGTAAATCTTTGACTGTTCACCTATAGATGACATCCTTCAATCTTGTCCCATCATAAAAAAATGAAACTAACATCGTGATGAACTGGCCAAATTCAATAGAGAGGATTTGTTTTTAATAACAAGGCACACCTACTTTTGTGTCACTTTTTTCCAGGGCACTCTGTTAATCTGGAGCCACAGAGCTATCAGTCATCATATTTTAGATTAAATATGTAGTTTAGGTCCAAAACAAAATCCCTGCTTTGTTTTTTTTCTTTGTTTGTTTCTTTGTTTGCTTGTCCCCTCTTTAAACATGACGTTATTACTCGGGCCTTTTTGTCAGTTTTTTTTCAGGGTATTCTGTTAATCTGGGGCCACAGAGCTATCAGTCACCATATTTTAGATTAGATATTTAGCTTAGGACTAAAAACAGAATTTGTGTTTTTTTTCCCCTTTTGTTTGTTTGTTTGTCCCCTCTATCTTTTGGAAAGTGACCCTGGGGACCTTGGGCCTGCCGACCAAAGGTCAGGGCGAGGACCTATTGTAACCCGAGGCAAAGTGAATATATATGTACACTCTCAGAAAACAGATTTATCTGAACTGTACATTAAGTGATGTATACTGCGGTTACCAAGGGGAGTATTTTGGCTTTACTGCCTTGTCATTGCTGGTGTGTCCTCCATTTTTCAATTACAAATACACCCAGAGATGCTTCTCCTAGCTTTGGCCAAGAGATGTTGATGTCACCAGGTGGTATCCATCACTCATAGTGTTTCAGCCCTCCAAAGGGTAGATGGCCAAGTCACTGTCCATCTTCACCTCCTGGCTCCCAGCTTAACTCCTCTCTACTGCTCCTTGACCAGCAAGAGGCTCTTTCTGCTGCCTCCCCCTATTCCGAGAGCTGGGGTTTTCTTCTCCTTACCTGTTGGTCCAATGGCTGTGAATACTCTCCACGCCAACTTGGCAGGGAATCCCCGTCAGCCAACCAAGACTAGGTTCCACCAAACCTGGCAACCTTCCCCCCTTGAACCATGCCGGAGGTCATGATATTTGGCGCCCTTGCTTTCAAAGGCATGTCCACACCTCCCTCCTCATTGGACTGTGAGGTCGATGAGGATGACCTCGTGTCATTCAGACTCTTCAGACCACAGTACAACATCAGGCCTCTGAGTTGTCTGGACAGTCAAGGGGAACTGCAGCCGTCCTTCTAGGTGAGCTTTCAGTCCCCATGATTGTGCCTTTTGTAGCAGACTGGTTTTTGCTCTTGCTCTTACTGTAAATTGTGTCTTTTCTTCCCTCACTTACAAACTGAACTTGTGTTGTTTTCCGTGGTGGTTGATGTTTTTTGCCTCTATCCTGCTCTAAGGTGTGATGGCTAAAATACACCACATCCGTCTGTGTTTGGTCCCTGCTGCTGATGCTGCTGCAAGAAAAAAAATTAAGAGGATTCATTCAAGTCAATAAGTCAACTCACACTGCATCCGTTCAGTTGTGGTCTGGCTGTGTGCCAACACTGGCAAGACAGAAGTGATGGGCAGCAATCCTATTTCTGCTACACAACACAGCTGTGATGCACAAAGTCGGCTACATTCTACTAATGAGTCAAGGAAAATATCTTATTTCAAGCTATATAAAGACAAAAATGAGGTCTGAATTGCTTTTAACAAGTTTAAAAAAAACTGCCAATGGGATAAGAAAAAAAAATCTTGTATTAAGACATCTTTCCAGTTTCAAGAAACTTCAGGAGGGAATGTTCTTATCCCATCGGCAGATTTTTTTTTCTTTACTTGCTAGAGGCAATTCAGACCTCATTTGTGTCCTTAAATAACATTAAATAAGATATTTTTAATACTTGGTCTGGTGAATGTGACTGAAATGGAGAAACATAAGACATTTTTTACTACAAATAAGACATAATGACTTGCTTTGATTTCAGTTTTTGCAGTGTATTCCTTGCGAGCATCACAATGAACCACTCAATGAAATGAAAACAAATCAGCTTGTTGTATTTGGTTTTGTTTACTGTTCATTGTTTTGCAGGACAAACCAAGAAAACATTTTATCTGAACCCAACATCATTCAACTCCACAGCATTCTGCTTTCATGGTAGAGCTCAGATAGTGTTCATTTTATTTCAAGTGGTATATCTTTGCATTTCTCTTTAGGATTTCTTCACCAGAACAAACTACTGTTGTGATAACACTGATTGAACTCTTAAATGGTGCACATTTTTAATTATCCCCTCCTGAATCCCACCTTACTGCACCACAAAGAGCATTCACTGATGCGTTGAATCTTCTTTATTGGCAGCCTCCATCCTCACTTTGATTCAATCCTTACACCAGCTCTGGCACCTGAATAAAGATTTCCTATCACTGGAGCCTGTGCACAAGCGCCATGCTCTAAAAATGTGACAAATGCAAATGGGATGAGAGATATCAAATGTGACTAACGTGGATGGAAACAGAGAAAATCAAT
>RPOG01005660.1:0-17420 GCA_008086565.1 Thalassoma bifasciatum
ACACAACAACAACATGACACCACGACACAACAACATGACGACACTACAACACAACAAAGCCACAACATGACAGCGACACCACAACAACATGACACAACAACACTTCACTCCCCCCCTCCCCTTATAGCGCCCATATGGATATATATTATATATTATTATAAATTATATATTATATTATAATATGTATGGATATATATTTATAACTCTCCTCTCCTCAAGGTAGGGCAATGGACGCCCGGGGCGCCGCCAGACCCCAGCCAAATCACCTGCCCCGAACTCCGGCCAGCGGGGCCCGCCTACCCCCCCGCCCCAGGGAGCAGCCAGGAAACAGGGGTGTGAGGAGGGCCCCCCGGCCCTACCTCTCCCGCTCCGTAGTGTGTAGATGGTTGTGTCCTAAAAGCAGTTAAAATGGTTAAAATTGAGGAGCAGACCGTCACGCAGCTCAGGGGGCGGAGCCTCCCAGATTATCGGCTGAGAGACCCCACCCACCATTTGCCACTTGGTCCACCCCCCAAGGCCCTGGGTGTATGTAGTGTGGTGTGGTTGGTATCATATAGTGTCGACTTAAGTGCAATTAAAACTGAGGAGCAAGTCATCCAAGGGTGCAGCGAAAGTGGTCCCTACGGTCTCTTCCGCTGCACCTGGTGCGCATGCCCCTCAAGGCCCTAGGTGTGTGTGTGTGTGTCTGTATGGAGGAGCGGGGGAGTGAGGGCTTGGGGGCAAAGTAGGACCGGAGAGGAGAGACCTCCCCTCCGGAAGGCGAATCTGTTCATTTTTTACACACACACTGATTACAAGCAAATAGATCACAGGTGAGGATGGTTACCTTAAGTAGACATTCAAACACATTTGTGTTAACTTTTGTGCATTTATCAGGCCAAAACCACCAGAGTTGTGTAAACTTCTAAACAGGGTCATTTTTGAAGTTTCTGTTGCCATTATGATTTAAAAAGAGTAATTTTTTTTTTTTTTTCAATAAATGTCTTCACCCAACCACTAACCATTGTGGTTGTGACAGAGAGGATTTTGTGTTATCATTGATATTTTCTAGGAAAAGGCCAAAAAAATCAGAAATTCTGCTGGGGGGTGTAAAATTTTGGGCACAACTGTAATTACATGTTCTCACATCACGATTGCTATTGGATTAATTGTACAGCACTACTATGAACCAAATAGTTCCAGGGTATGACTGTACACTGACCATGTTGCTCAATACCAGCATGTCTGTTTCTTTGAAGGCTATGATCAGTGCCTGTGCATGGAAACAGCCCTACTTGAAATATTGAGCATGTAACATACTGTTAAAGCCTAATGTGGAACATTTTCGACTCTCAACACAACAATAACTCCATGTTATGAAAGAGTGAGTTTGACAAACCCCTTGTTTTCTGGAGCTGAAGCATGCTCTCCAGCACTAAAACTGGAATATTCCTGTGTCCCCTCTTTTGCATACTCCTCCCTCTCTCTGAGGATGTGAGCTCACATTGAATGGGGGGACAGACGGGAAACCTAACTGCAGTTTATCACCCACATAGAGGACACACACTGCTAAAAACGGTTCAGGTATGAATGGAAAAAGTGAAAAGTCTGCACACTAGGAAGACAGTGCAGCTCAAAAGTTCTGGAAGAACAGTATAAGAGAACAGCATCTTCATGGGAGTACAAGAATAAGGATTTTTAATCCATACCAACTCTGCCACCAAAATTGAGATTCAATCCATCAAATTCAATATCAGTAGCTTTTTTCAGTCAGAGAGCAGTACGTTTTATGAAGAACTTTTTTTTTTTCTTTTGCAAATTCACAAACCAACCTTAAACCCATCACAACAATCAATGATCTTGTTAGAGGGCAAACTAATGTCAACCTCACACAGACAGGCTCCTGCTCCCCCCCCCCCAACATTAACTTCTTCTGTTCTTCCTCAACAGCACTAACCCCTGTATGATAAAACAGCCCCTGAAATACCTCATGTTTATGTCAGATGAGCATAGACTGAACTAAGTAGAATCAGCATCGCCCATTGAACATGAGGCTCACAGAACGGAGTCACCATAATTAAATGATTCCCTCATATCAACTCTACAATCATCTTTGGCATGCATTTTGGCAAAAGAACACTCTGGTGCTTGTTTAGGTCCCTCAGATGATTTGTTAGCATATGTTTGTTATTTGTTGTATATGTTGCCACTTTTGAACGCATTTTGCCCCCAAAAAGGGCCATTGGGCACATGTTTTGGCTCCCAAGATGGCACTTAAGCACATGTTTGGCTCACAAAAGTACATGCTAGGGCCCATTTTGTTTGCACGAAGGCACTTAAGTACAGATCCATACGCCGCTTAAGGCCTCTGTTGCACACACTCCTTGACCTTTGGGGCCACTCTGGGCTCCTGGATAGTGTCACCTTTCCCATTAGCTTTATTTTTCCAACCAAAAGCAGCTGTTTTGATTGTATGTCCCTCAAAAAATATTCCCAACCCTCCTATCACCTCAAAAGAAAAAAAAATTACTAAAACACCTGGCTTTATCTTCTGCTTTTTCTTACACAAAACCTATGCAGGCTTAGCTTAGATGCAGACAGTATTTTTCCTAACATTCTGCAGTTTTACAGTCACATTGAAATATCCAGTTTGCTGAGTTGTGTGTACAGTCACAGGTTTGTTAACCTTAAGGGTTCAAACCATTTGATATTGGAGCTGGAACAAAATACCAACTAGTCACATCATCATCCCAACTAGTTCAACACAACCATTTTACTGCAGGCCCCAAATGTAAATATTATAACTTGAAATAAAGCAGTTCTGACTCAAAGCAGAATGTCTTCAAACTCCACGTAATGTGAAAAAATGACAGTTATCCTGCTCTTGGCTTCCAGAGGAATTTTACAACCTTTAGTTACTGAGACAATGTGATGTCAGATATCAGGTGAGGGCACATTACGCCATAAGTTCCACTTCTTCTTCAAATAGTTTTCTTATTTAGCCTTTGTTGACATTGTTTTATTTTCAGACTAGAAAAGCAGAGAGCAGAGCAGATTTGTTTCACACTGTGCTCCTGAGCATCCAAGAGGGCCGAACTCTGTAGAAAGTTATGGTTCCTCTAAATCTAACCCCTAACTCGTAAAACAATAATGAGGCCTAGAAAAATATTGAAACATCTCTGTGGAAATAAAAATCCCTCTTCTTTTGGCTCTGGTGCTGTCACTGAAACGAGGAGAGACAACTGGCAAGAGGCTGCACAGGACTACATAACTGCCCCAGCAGGCGGCTCGCTTCTCTCCCCCTGCCCCTGAAAGTTATCCTCCCACCTCTTAGGCTCCCTCTTAATCCCCCTCTCCCCAACTCAGCTATAATCCTCTCATTCCTCTTGTCTTTATATCCCCGTGTTCTTCCCTCTCTCTGCCATCTCTGCCTGATTCTTCCCTTTGACCTGAAGGGTCAGTGAAGCACATCCAGAGAAGAGAGCACAAGGGGAAGAGGGCTAATATGGTCAAAAATCAAAGAGACACTTCAGAGAGGTTAAAGTGGACGACCTTTTCTCTCTGCTCCTTTCCTGCACACTGAGGCCCAGTAACATCAGTGTAAACACAGGAGGTCTCAAGACGGCAGGACTGGACAGGCCCACACACACCTACTGAGGGGAGCTCTTTGGGGGGAAAAGTGTTTCCTGAAATCTACACAAGAATTATCATAATACAATCTCTCCAAATCAAAGAGAAAAACTGCCAATCTCTTCTTTACAACAGCCCTCTCTTTCTGGATTGTCTGGATTATTCCTGATTGGCACCTTCAGTTTGGCCTGTGCGGCACTATCTTGGCTCAGCAAAGGGATCGGGAAATGTGAAGATTCCCTGGAAAGGAAGGAAGAAGGACCCTTCCTGTGATGGCTCTCATCAATTGAAAGCAAACAAAGAAGGAAGAGATAAAAACAACACCCACAGGCCTGCTGTTTGGATAACCACGGTGTCAAGCTGCTCTGGTACCGAGAGGGGTGAGCAGCTTCCTCCGGGCCGAGGTGCTCCAGGGAAGTCAGGATAACAGTGGGGGTGTGTGTGTTTTACTTAACATGTCTGTGACACACAATGCAGCAGGACCACACAGTCCTTGTGGTATGTGGGATTTCCAGGTTGAAAATAGGTCTGATTGTAGGAGGAGGGCAGGAACCAAAAGCCCTCAGGGGGGGAGATGATGGTGGAATGGAAGGGGGGGGTTAAGAAACAGTTATTCTGTAACAACTGCACCTAACACGCCTGTGGTTAACCCACACAGGAGCTGTTACGATATGACAGATGGAAAGTTGTCAAGTTTGTTAAATTGTAGCTGTTAGCACATACAATTACAGAACAGAGGAGGGAAAGTGCTGCTGTAAGTGTTAAGAGTGAGACTGAAACACGTTGGCTCAAAACACTTCTCACTTCACGCTCAGAGCGGAGCAGGATAAACCCACATGTGCAGCCAAACTGCACTGATCTGATCACAAAGAGTCTAATAAAGCACCATTAGTCTGACATTTGTATAACAGGATGTACCAAACATTCAGGGCACTACAAATTCAGGTAACGTACAGCCTTTAGTTTGAATAGTCCACTGGCTAAAAACAGCTGATAGAGAGTGAGGGTCCAAACGTAATGACAGACTTAGACTCAAATAATACTTGAAACTGAAACTACAACCTCAATTTGAGCAGTTGTCAGTGCATGTCCAAAAACGTGCGTCTAGTTCAAAAAAGTGTTTCAGTCAAAACTCAGGCTGAAGACCTGATCTGCTTATTTTTCACACCTGAAGAACAACATCAAACATGTGAGAACAGTTTAGTCACTTATAAGGAATGCTGGTGTGAAATAAGATTCCTGGCAATATTGTGTCAGTGATATCAAGTACGGTGACCAAATGTCCTCTTTGTCTTTTTAACTTCCTTTTGGTGGTAAAAATATGCGTGGTGTAAAATTCCCCTAAATGTATTCCCTCAAATGGTTCGTTTTTATCGGCTTTTTCTGTAAACCATTGATATTTATAATAAAGCAAAACTGCACTGGGCTACTGGCATTATTCTGATTTACTGACCAACCAACAAGATGTGGAGCAGAAAAACATGCTCTAACTGAAGTGAAAATGCAGTGGTAGACCCCTGTTTTTATCCTTATCTTGACCAGAAAATTTTTGGCCCATTTAAAGTCAAATTTTGGGATGAAAGCTTGAAATTTTAAGATAAAAAGTCAAAGTTATGAGAGAAGTAGTCACAACATCAAGAGTAAACCTACAGTTCTGCAGTAAGATTTGACTAAAATATGTAATGAGATAAAGTCTAAAAATTCATGTATGTGAGTCAAATTAGGAAATTAAAAAAGTGAAAATTATTGATTTATAGTCAAAGCTCTAAGCTTAGTCAAATTTAAATACAAAAAGTCAAAGTTGTGATAAAAAAAGTCCAAATTTGAGACATCAAGTAAAAAAATATGCGATGATTTAAATTTTGAGATACAAAGGCAAAGTTATGACATGAAAAGTAAATTTTGAAATAAAAATGCCAAGTTTTGAGATAAAAAGTAACAGCTATGGGATTAAAAAAGGTCAAAATTTGAGATACAAAGTCAAAGTAATGAGATAACAAGTCATATTTTGGTATAAAATAAAGTCAAAGATATGAGATAAGTCAATTTTTAAATTTAAATCAGAGTTATGAGACAAAAAGTCAATGTTATGGGATAAAAAGGCAAAATTTGAAATATGAAGTCAAAGTTGTGTGATAAAAGTTAAGTTTTGAGATAAAAAGTAAAATTTATGAGATTTAAAAAAAAATCAAATTTTGAGATTACGAGACAAATTTGGAGGTAAAAAGTCAGTTATGAGATGAAGTCAAATTTCTGGATATTTAAGTCAAAACTTTGAGATGATTGGTTAAAATCATGACAAACTGACTTTATGGGCAAAAACAAAATAATTTACAAAAAAGAACTTTTAACAAAGCCACTTTTTTGTTTCTAATTGCATCTGGCAGAAATGGCCTCTGTACTTTATGTTTACATCATAGAAAATGTTAACTTCAGACAGAACAGGAGTATTCTACATAAATGTATGAGTTATGAAGCTACAGTGAGTCTTCTCTCCATGAGGGTATGTGGTCTTCTTTCTGGCATTTTACAATAATCTCTCTCATCTATTAAGAGATTACACATGCATGTAGAGTGTTCAGCTGCTCTCACAAACAACTTTCTCTGTGAGAAACCACAGCACTGAGCCTGGTGGGCTCATGATTGGTCACATTAACCTGTTCACCTGGAACCACAGTTTTGGAAATCTGACGACGTTCTTGAACAGTGTTGCAGTGAACCTGGGGTGGGGGATATCTCTAGTGTTCCATATCAGGCAGGAAACAACAGGCTGTGTCACAGAGCCTGTAACCTCGGAGCAGCAGCAGCAGCAGCAGCATAACTGCGCCCTGAGTCCGCCCTGAGTCACCTGTTGCGCCTGTGGCTGTCTGCAGCTCTCCGGACAGCCCTGCCTCATGTGCTGGAGGGAAACCTCAGCACGGACACTCTCACTCTGGTTTCTTTATACTGAAACTGACATTAGCAAAGAACGGAGCATACAGAGACATTACAGAGAAGAAGAAGAAGAGGAGGAAGCGTAACTTACCGACGGTCCCGGACTGGAGCAGCGCCGAGGAGAAGATCAATAAAACTCCTCGTAAAGATAAAGAGCTTAAGTGTCTCGCCATGTCTACGTGTACGACCGTCCACACACACACACACACACTCTCTCTCTTTCTTTCTCTCTGTCACATGTACGCTGAAGTTGCTGAAGTCTGAAGGAGGAGGAGAGAGTTTGGTGTGTTCCTCCTCTGTGCGCTCAGCTCCGCTCAGCTCAGCTGCTGAAGAGTCACTGCTCAACCATCCACACACCCACACTGTATACACACACTCTCACACACACATACACACGCCGCTCTGACAGGAAACCAGAGCAAGGAAGGACTCTCTCCCTCTCTCTCTCTCTCTCTCTCTCTTCTCTCTCTCTCTCTCTCTCTCTCTCTCTCTCTCTCTCTCTCTCTCTCTGTAATAATCTATCTAAATCCTGGAACAGTAAACCGTAAACAGCTTTGTTTACGGAAACAGGAGTGTCACAGAGCTTCTACATACTTTACGAAAAGTGCAGTTTCACTGACACTTGTTCATTCAACCATAAAAAGGTAATAAGGGAAACCATGTGTCAACAACGTTGGTGTTTGCTGTTGAAACTGAAACTTTGTTTGAAATCGAGACACTTAATAAGACACAAAACCTCAGACGGAAAAACAGGCCATGAACTGAAAGTCCCCCCCAAACATCTGTCAGATCACTCTTCATTGTCTCTGATAGCTTGTTATTTCCTCACAAGCACCCATGATGTGTTACCAGCTGGTAGTTGTGCATCCACTGGCATGTTGGTTTCAGAATGAGAAGAGAGTAATCAGACAGTAACCAAAATAAAAACTGGTAAGAAGGTTTATGGAACTTTATAACAGCAGAACAGTGAACAGCAGTAACATCAGAAGTTAAAGAAATCCACCACTTCAGTGTCACATGCCAGTGGTCCTGCTGCATGTGATTTGGTGAACAGTTTGTCACAACCTGCAGTGAAACAAGGCAAAGTGGCTCTACAGAGGAACTTCAGGTCCAGGTCCTGGTTCTTGGACCCACATTTTGAAAAAGATGGTCAGGAACCTGAAAAGTTGGTTCACATCTGGGTCCAATGAAGTTGGTTCCAGCTCAGGAACCGTGACATCATAGTTGGGTGTGTTGTATTGTGTTAATCAAACTGGCAGGAAGTTGAGGGAGTCAAGAAAAAATGGAGAAGAGTGAGGGGACAAAATGTTTGATGGCAATTTGGTTCAGGGATTTTTGTTTATTGACAGACCAGTGGTGGTTGGCCCACAGAGGGCGCTAGGGTGCTGCCCTTCCTATTGGAGAGTTATTTATTTTTTCATTTTTATTATATTTCATATGTTCTATTTGAAAAATTAAATAATGTTATCAAATTACTAATTACAAATTACTTATCTAATTATATTATGTATATCAAAAACATATACACACATTATTCATGTTCATTTGAAATCTGGGAAAAGTGTGTTAAGCTGTTTATCTCTAACCTGACCCACCAAACGGACACTTTTATATAACTGCCATGGAAATATTTTACTACTCCATGTGGGTAGGGGGTGCCAGTGAGTGTTTTCAGAGCCGGGACCTTGTAGAAAATACAGCAACTGGTGATTGGAAGACTGTTCTGCCTGACGTACTTATCGCAGACCAATCCACATCAAGCCACGTTACGATGTAGGGGATGTGTAACCTGACACTGCAGACAGACAGTTCATATATCAGCTCCAGAGATATTTCACTAGTCTGTTTTTGCTCAAAACATCATTTCCTGTCAGAAAGGCTTTGAGTGGCGTTCTTCATTCTTCTTTAAAAGAACAGAACAATTGGGTCTATTTCTGATAAAACTGCAGATATTGCCCCATCCTCAGGGACCGCTTCACACACCGCCATTGTTTTCAGACATTCAGACACTTCCTGCTGACATCACGTTTCCAGCTCCCACCTCTCTGATTGGGTCGACAATATCTCTGATGGATGAAATTGGTTGTGATTGGATCTTAGCAAGATGGACCTGCAGGATTTCAGAAAATGAATCAGGCAGGTCCATCTGCTCTGCAAGGTTCTTTTATTTCTGATCCATGGGTGCTTTCTCCAGCGCCCATGGATCAGAGATAAACCGCCAATTAGGGACCGTCACTGGGGCAAAATACTCTCGTAGCCACATAGTTACCAATCAGCATCGTAGAAATTAATCCCCAAAAGGCGCTTCTGAAATCATTCTTCTGGTAAATTCGGTTATTCCCGGTGGTTGATGTCAGACGGAATTGACATTGATGACACGTGACAGTTTTCCTGTGATAAGTAGCTGATTCTGAAAAAAAGATGAACACATATTTAGCCAATGAAATGTACACACAGCAGTACATGCTTCACAACTTTTATTCCTTTTTT
Organism: Thalassoma bifasciatum; assembly: GCA_008086565.1. Taxonomy (NCBI): domain Eukaryota; kingdom Metazoa; phylum Chordata; class Actinopteri; order Labriformes; family Labridae; genus Thalassoma; species Thalassoma bifasciatum. The sequence continues at coordinate 9,034 of RPOG01005660.1, forward strand.
TTCATTTTAGGGGAAGCTGAGCTTCCCTCGCAAACGCAGTCAACACACACCACAGTGGAGATGCACCGCAGACGGATGCAGTGTATTTCCCCTGTTACGACTAAAATACACTGCCTCCACTGCGTCACGGGAAAAAATCAAATAGGATTTATTCAAATCAATGTGTCAACTCACACTGCATCCATTCACTTGCGGTCTGGCTGCATGGCAACGCCAGCAAAACGCAAGTGATACGCAGCAATCCTATTTCTGATGGACGACCCAGCTGTGATGCGCACAGGGAAGAATGAGCAGTACAGGAAGTAGTGCCCGGAAACTATCAAAAAGAGCCGGTGACTTTCAAAATAAAACAAAGTGATGCAGCGGAGATGCACCGCGGATGGATGCAGTGTATTCCCCTCGTTAGAGCAGTCCCCACTCCCTGGCTGCCATTAGGTACCAGGACGAGATCCTCAGACCCACTGTGAGACCCCATGCCTGTGCAGTGGGCCCTGGGTTCTTCCTAATGCAGGACAACGCCACCACAGACTGTCCAGGAGTTGACTGATCCTTTAATCCAAGTCTGGGAGGCGATCCCTCAGGAGAACATCTGCTGCCTCATCAGAAGCATGCCCAGGTATTGTAGAGAGGTCATAGAGACCCGTGGAGGCCACACACACTACTGAGCCTCATTCTGACTTGTCTTAAGGGATTTCTGCTAATGTTGAGTCAGCCTGCAATGTGATTTCCCACTTTTATTTTGAGTATGGTTCTGAATCCTTGGGATGATCATTTTGATTTATATTGATCATTTTTATGTTATTTTGTTCTCAACTATATAATGAATAAAGGTTTTCAACTGCAATATTTCATGAATCGAAATCCAAGATGTGTTGAGTGTTCCCTCTATTTTCTAAGCAGTGTATTTCACAGAGCTTCTAGGGTGATATGAGTAGAAAGAAAGGGTCCCTATGGGCGCCACATACAAGGCCATACTCTAAAGAAAGTTTTCCATGTTCATGAGAAAGTTTCCCATGCGCAATAGAGACAAACCAATGCCTTACTACCTATCTTTCAGAGATCTGTAAGACTGGAGTACCCTCAAATATTTTGTCATGCACAAAGGTGATAACAAACACAAAGATCGTTTTTCATGTTCAGGTGGCCAGATTGATCTCCAACATCATATTATGCACTGAGCAACATGAAAGAAAATGCTCCACCTTAAAATTTATGGTATTTGGCCTTAGACTTTGTGAAAGGGGCACGTTGATTTATCATTATCATAGAAATTATGTATTATATCAACTGACTTCTGATCTCTGCATGTAACAGAGGAATATTGTGGTTGGTCAAACCCCTATGATGACGAACTGTAACCAACATAAGAAACACAAGAAGCAAACTGATCACGTCACTTCAAATCAGTCTATCAAATCAAATCATACCATAAGGTGAGGTAAATCTGTTTGCATCATTCTGGTCACCAGTAGGGCCAAAATGAAAGTTTAATTTAACATGCTAATGTGACAGGCAATATTTAACGCATTTTGGCCCTAGAATGGAGGCCACTTGAGCACATGTTTTGGTTCCCAGGAAAGCAGTTTGTCACATTTTAAGCAGACAAAGGGGTGAATATGTGTGCTTTGCCAACAAGGAGGGCACTTCAGCACGTTTTGGCTCCCAAAGGGCACTTTAGCTGGATTGGACCAGGGTGTCCTGTGACATTTATGGAGGAACACCATTCACCAAACCCTTCAGTGTGAGTCTGGTAAACTGGAGTCACTCAGGGTTTATGTGTCATTCTTTAGGACAAATCTAGAAACAGGGGCTGCTGAAATACATCCTGGAGGAACTCCTCACCATAGACTGTATAATGAGTGGACGTAACGACGTTCAGCTCAAACTGAAGCCTCCAGCAGATGCTCCGCCCCCTTGTGTCTGGCTGCAGTACAGGTCATAAGCCCCGCCTCCCCATGTATTCCAGATATGAGCCGGGAAAACTTAAAAAAATTACGATACCTAGTAGACACGTTTCTCTCATCTTTACACTAAGGTAGTATGACGATGTCATCTGGCTGCATGGTGTTCAGGTGTTTTTTTTCTGAGAAGTTGGTTTCTCATTAGTTATTGGACGTTAAAAACTGCAATATAAGTTTCGTTTTACGATAGTTGACAGCTGCCATTCGTGAGTAGTTTTTACCGGGGATATAAGAAACTTCGGGAAAGAGCCAAAAGGAGACTAAACCCTCTGAAGAAGAAGAAATAAATATTTTTATTTCTCTTTTTTACTTGGCTCCAGAGAAACGGGTTTTTTTGGCTTCAAAATCGTAGAACGGTGACAGGCGGAAGCACGCTGTCCATTCTAAATACAGTCCATGCTCCTCACCTTTGTTTGGATAAATATATGTGGAAGTGTGAGCTTGACAAGCTTGCTAAGTGATGAGTGACAGTGTTGGCAGTGATCTCAGTTCCACTTTGATGGCAGCAGAAACTGGGCTCAGTGACAGGAGCATGATGAAGCTGAGCCCGTCTGTCTGATAATGTAAGGCAGCAAGTCTGGACATGCAGCTCGGATCAGAGCTGGAACTGAGCCACACTCTCTTTGGAGTCTCACAGTCCCTGGGAACCCCTGCCCCCACTGGTCCTCCAGAGTCTTACTCTTTTAGCCACAGGTCAGGGCCCAGCAGAGCTGCCCAGCATTTGGTTTTAGGTCCCAAACAACAGCCTTAATGAAGTATGTCTTTGGGCTTTAGACCACAAACAATCTGAGTTTGGCTTTATGTCCATAATATTAGTTCTCTTTTTTGCAGAGTGTTTTTTTTTTTTTTTGCTTTACAAGATAGGTACCAATTTTGTCCATTTCAAAGCAACATCCTCCTGCCTGTAAAAAGTTGTCATGAACAAAGAAAGTCAAGTTAAAAACAAGATCTGCTCCACATTCATCTGCTTTCAAGAGTCACAAATGGTGCTTGTCATGCCCCTTACTTTATTGTTTAGCATCATTTTACCTGTGTTGTGTTACAGTGTCAGCTTGTTGCGTTTCCTTGCATTTACCTGGCTTAGTTTTCCTACCATAGAAATTGAAAGTAAACAACAGTGTATGAGTCAGGGAGTTCGCTACAGCAAGTTTGGTAGCTCAGTAGTTCCAAGTTTTTCCCTACTGCTACACGCTGAAGCAACGTCTGTAAGTATAGATGTTGTGAGGAGAAGCATTTATTTTAGAAGGGACATTTTGTTTTGTGTGTATACAAATGCTTACTGCTTTAAAAAAGGGAGGGGAGTATCAAAGTTCTACAATTCTACAATTCTACAATTTAATTTACGGTACGCCTTTTTCCAAAGTGATATACAACATAAGCAAGAATTACGATTGGAAGGAAAAACCTTAATAAATGTGACAAAGTACTTCAAGTTGACTGGCTGCAAGTGCTGCCATCTACTGCAAAAAAAGTGCTCCTTTCTTTTTCCAAAAATGCAGCCATTTGGGTAATTTCTAACAGTAACCACAACTAATAATTCCACTCCAACAACACTGTTTGATATTTAACAACATTCATTATTCAGTGCTTAATATTCACTCAGAGCTACATCTGAGACCCTCTGGTTAATTCCACCCCTGAGGTGAAAGAGTAGAGGGTCAGGTTAAGTTCCTAAGTGTTCTCCTAAGTGTTAGCAAAAGGACTCTACAGATTGTATGGAATTGGGTAATTCATTCCACAATTTGGGAACAACAGAGGAGAAGAGTCTGGCTGGGGGTTTAGAGTCACGCTGGGCTGAGAGCACGAGGCGTGGGCACAGCGAAGAGGGGGGGAGTAGACCTGGATGGGGGATTCTATCTATCTATCTATCTATCTATCTATCTATCTATCTATCTATCTATCTATCTATCTATCTAAAGGACAAATACTGGAATACTCGGGCCTTTGAGCTCTGAATTAAACAATGTCCAAACACCCAAATCATCAAAACAATGAAATAAACAAACCATAACACATAAACAGAGCATGTGGCTACTTCACACCAAACAAAGACCATGCAGAATTTTAATGAAAATCTAAAAAAATAGAAGCCTGTGTTCAAAGAATGTTAAGTTACTGATGGTTATATACTTGAAAGTTTTGCAGGGTCAGATTAAGTAACAGCTAATCTCTTCATTAGCTTGTGGATGAAATAACTCACTGTCACAAGACTCTGCTGTTAGTCATAAAGTTGACAACAGGGAACAATTTATTTCCAAGAATCTTCCAAATGTGGCTCATAACTGATTGAACAATACCCTGGGTGTGACTGGATTAATTCAAGAACCAAATGAAAAGACTTTTCTTTCAAATTGATTCTCAGAAATAGGAATAGTGTATCCATGTTTGATGATGTGGTTACATGTTGATATTTTTTATTGATCTCATCTGCTTCACTCCACAGCTGGACCAGTTTTACAGGTTTGTGTATATTGGCAGACTCTCTGTCTCTGTTCTCTGAGTTGTTCATGTTTTCATGTCCCTGCTTTCTGTAATTATTGACATCCTGAGGTTCTCTGAACCACTGTGACACTCCCCTTGCCAAGAGAGTTTCGTAATAATGGAAAATTGCACACAAATGGATAAGAGTTTCTCCTTCCATGTCATGTCTGAGCAAGCTTTCTTAAGAAGATCTATTTTAACTTTTGTGGTGTCTGCTTTGTTTCCTCGGCCCCTGGGGACCCATAAACAGACACCCTTTTTTTAAAGTTCTGGGACTAATTCATTCATCCAGAGCCCTTGACTTCTCTGTCTTGCATAATACAGCACAATTCATTATGAACAGTTTTTAGTGATCAGGAAGTTGGGCAAGAGGACATGTATGCACACAACTTGTGAGCTCTTTCTTGAAGATTTTTAAAGCTGAAGACACATTACTGTCGTCTCCCAGAAGATTCTTTACCACAAGTTAAACTGGGCAGGATCACAGTAACTAGCTCTCACTTATAAGCATTTTCTACCTTGTTCCTCACCACAGTCATGCCTGTGCCTAAAAGACAGATGTGGTTGAGCATCAGTGGCAGCTGGGCAACAGAGGGCGCTGCTCTTTCTTGTGGAGAGTGATTTTTTTTCTTTATTTTATTTTAAAAAATATTAACAAAAAAAACATGTAAATATGATACACATACAGAAATTGTATTAATACATTCATTAATGCTCATTGAAAATGTGCAAAACAAGCTTTAGGCTGGTTATCTGTAACTTATAGGCGTTGCAAAAAGCATTCACAGAGCAAGGACAAATTGCTAATAAGAGACTAATTCTTGGGTAAGTAGGTGGATATCAATGTGAATTTGAAATCAGTGTTGATGAAAATAGCACCCGAAGGACTCTTCTGAAATCATCTGAGTACATTTGGTTTGTCTGAGAAGCTGAAGTCTGACAGTGATGGGCAGGACCGGACTGGGAGACTTTTCAGGCCAGGAGTCAGTCATTCAGTAGACCACTCTGCCCACACACACACATTCACACTTCAACTCATATGCATTGACACACACGCAGACACACACACACACACACACACACACACACACACATTCAGACCACTGTACATTACTTCAGCATCTGCAGCATCATCATCAGTTTTTGCATTATGTCACTCAGAAACCAAAGGCCGGGTCATGCTGTGCTTGTAGCAGATCATCAGTGGCTGTGTTTGCTATTGGCATGCCTGTAACAAGAGAGTGTGTGTGTGCGTGTGTGTGTGACCCACCGAAACCTCATTCTCTCACCCAATTTGGCACAGCACCACCTAAGAATATTTTTCAGCAGTTGAACATGTAATATTTTGTTCAATTGTGTGCTGTTTTCTTACCATTGCTGATTGAGATGAAGCAGCTGAATACAGAAATTTCTCACTGAAGGCAAGGGGACAGAAATGTTCCAGCAGGTCTAACAGAAACATTTTGATGTCACACATATTTACAGTGAGTATCTGCTGTTCTCATGATGTTTCCAGGCCACATGCTTTATTGTGTTACGGGAAATGTTCAATACACACGTCACCCTGCCTCCTCTGCCTCTGTGAAAGTTTCTTTCCTGACCACAACACTGAAGCAGAAAATGAAGTGTCATCAGTTCAAGAACTTATATTTGTTTATGAGTGTCACAGTGAGAGCAGCATGCAGTGAGATCTGTGTGGGCTGTTCAGTGGGTCATTGAAATTCAACTCGTGGGCTTATGGTGTGAGGTGAAGGCGTAAAGGTAAAGCCCCTGTTCCTCTTGTTCAAAGTTCAGGAAATAAACAACACACCCACAGAAAACTGTAAAGACACAAATATTTGGCACACATGGGTAAAAAAAATAGAGCAAGAGAGATCTGCCTTCTCTGTCTCTCTTGCAAAACACTTGCATTCCTATAGGTAATAATCACTGGTCACCATAACAACTCACTCTACAAGCAGTGACTCAGTGAACCTTGTTTTCACTGCTTGAGTTAGCAGTTGATGGTAAGCTATGACCCTCAGGTTCAGGTTTATCACAGTATTAGGATAAAAGCACAGCAACAGTTGACCTTGGTGTATAATAACATGCAGTTACATGTGTGTGTGTGTGTGTGTGTGGACAGAAGTCCAGCAGACTCCTGTAAGGAATGTTAAAACAGCTGTGGACTCAACCAAAAGAATTAACACTGAGACTTACATCCTTATGGTGTGACACACATGAACACATACACTGGGTTAATGTTTAAAAGGTGCAATCATTCATTGATTCATCTAGTTGAAGAAAACTTTCCTAGTCAGGGAAAGTGGAAGTAATAAAGGGGGTTAAACTTCCCAAAGGTTGAATTAAAATACCAAACCTTTGCACTGGGTCTTTCTCTTCCAAGATGATAAAAACAATACAGAATATAAGGTAGAGTCATCCAAAAATAATTCATTCAGTTTCCTTTCCTGCCACCAAAAACTGCTCCTGTTACTGTTCTTAAAATGAAACCAGCAGTTACTAAGAAATATCCAGACTTTGTACAGTGATTTCTGATTTGTAAGTTTCACCCTTTCAGTCATCAGAGAGAAGTAGGAGAGTGTCATGGAAACGAACATCTCTGATGATCTGTGGACTGAGATACTCACTACAACCCACTCAACATCTATTTGTCTGAGGCGTGGCTTCATACTGTTTGAGATTATACATGGCCTTCAACTGTCTATGGGACTGTCAAAGATTTTTTTCCTGATATTAGTCAAACCTGTGACAGATGTAGACCTGTCCCTGTCCGTCTCTAAACAAATTCTGGTCACCCTAGTCAAATGACTGAACCATAATCCTTGCTTGGTGTTTTTGCAGTGCTATCAGAACTAAACTTTGTTCAGGAAAATGTTCAGGGATCATACATAATGTGAGATGTTGGCTCAAATTTTGGAGGAAAGGATATTTCCATATCTTAAGCTTCCAAGAACCTCAGCCACATTTAGGGACAATGCCCACGTCATCTTTTGATGACATCACATAACCGCTATTTCAGTGGGAAAAAAACAGCATGTTATGAGTAATAACTAACAGCAATCTCAAAGCACAAACTTTCTGTATGAAGGGGCAGTTGAAAAGTCCTCTCGCGTGTCCTCTTTGGAGACAAAAGGTGTGCCAAACTGCCTCGTTGTTCTCAAAACTAAATATTGAAATGTCTTCCTGGTTGGTGAAACACACTTATCTGCCCTTCTGGCTGATTCAAACATAATGAACTGACCTCCTGGGAGCCAAAACACTGTGTATGCCCCGTTTTTTGGTGTCCTCACTGAAGCAGCTCTCTGCTCAGCATCACTCAGCCAAAGAAGAACAGACATGTTTCCAAACTCAATTCAACTTGGTGTGAGTCATTTCCCTCTCTTGCGGCAAGCCAAGTAGTTATTAAAAATAAGACAAGATTTGTAGGTTAGAGATCAGCAAAATACAATGATACAGGGGGTGGGGGGTAATCCTGCTTTTATCAAAGCCTTTGTTGGCAAGTGTGCTTCTCATACAAAGTTACTGTCAGGTAAGAGGAACAGAAGATTTAGGTTGGGTGTATCCTAATTCCTGGCACACATTCCCTAAAACACACACACACACACACACACACACACACACGCGTTTGTTGAAACTGAATTTACAGCTCCCTAGTGATTTGCAGGACTCATGGGGTTTTCAGAATGTGTGTGTATGTACACATGCACACACATTCACATTCATTTAGCTGATTGAAAGCAGCAATTTGCACTACTTTGAACAGTTTCTGTTCACCTGTTTTCTCCTGGATTGGAAAACAGCTCAGGCTGCATCATACAGCTCAGGGTTGACATCAAGCTGCTGTAAATCGCATTGCTGCCTGAGTTAAGCAGAAGTGTTCATCTTGAGTGAGAAACTCCAAAACTGCAGCTCATAAGGGGCATTGTTCAGTCCAATTAATCC
>RPOG01005662.1:9373-30110 GCA_008086565.1 Thalassoma bifasciatum
CGAGCAAGGGAACAACAGAAGGAAAAAGAAATGAAAAGGAAAGGGAACAACAAAGGGCGGGAGCAACTGAGGGAACAACAAAGGGAACAACGAAGGGAACAACAAAGGGAACAAGAAACGAAAAAGGAAGGGAATAACAAAGGGAACAACAAAGGGAACAATGAAGGGAACAACAAAGGGAACAAGAAACGAAAAAGGAAGGGAATAACAAAGGGAACAACAAAGGGAACAATGAAGGGAACAACAGAGGGAACAAGAAATGAAAAAGGAAGGGAACAACAAAGGGAACAACAAAGGGAACAAGAAATGGAACAAGAAATGGAAAAAAAAGAAAGGAACGAGAAAGGGAACAACAGAGGGAAAAAGAAATGAAAAGGAAAGGGAACAACAAAGGGCGGGAGCAACTGAGGGAACAACAAAGGGAACAACAAAGGGCGGGAGCAACTGAGGGAACAACAAAGGGAACAACAAAGGGAACAAAAAGGGCAACAATGAAGGGAACAACAGAGGGAACAAGAAACGAAAAAGGAAAGGGAACAACAAAGGGAACAACAGAGGGAACAAGAAACGAAAAGGAAAGGGAACAACAAAGGGAACAACATAGGGAACAACATAGGAACAAGAAATGAAAAGAGAAGGGAACAACAAAGGGAACAACATAGGGAACAAGAAATGAAAAGAGAAGGGAACAAAAGCGGGAAGAAGAAATAAAACAACAACAAAGAGAACAAGGAGGAAAACATGGGAGGGAACAACAGAGGGAACAAGGGGTGAAAAAGGGCGGGAACAACTGTGGGGGGGGGGGGAATAACAAAGGGAACCAGAAAAAAAGCAAGGGAACAAGGATGGGAACAAAACTGGGAACAAGAAATGGAAATAAAGAAAGGAACGAGAAAGGGAACAACAGAGGGAACAACAGAGGGAACAAGAAATGAAAAAGGAAGGGAACAAGAAAGGACACAAAGGATACAAGGAAAAATGGGAGGGAACAACAGAGGGAACAAAAGTGGGAACAAGAAATGAAAAAGAGAGGAAACAGCAGAGGAACAAGAGAGAAAATAAGGCGGATAAAGGAAGTAAGGGAGGAAAGTGGAAAAGAAGAAATTAAAAAAAGAGTGGGATGAGAAACAAGGAAGGAAAGGAAAGAGATGAGAGAGGAGGAGAAAAGGAGACAAGGGAGGGAAGGAGAAGAGGAAGGAGGAGAGGAGGAAGGAGGTGTGGGAGGATAAAGGAGGAGCTGGAGTTTCTCCTCATCAGAAAAAAAAAAACAAAGTGAAGCGTTGGCTGTGAGTTATACCTCAGGTCAGGAGAGAGCAGCTCCAATACAGCCACACAAATTATCCTCCCCCCTTTCTCCTCTTTCTCCCCCCTTCACTGCAGAGGGAGGAGGAGAAAAGGAGGAGGAGGAGAAGAGGGGAGGGGGGGGGGGTTCAGGGTAATAATACACCCCTAAGCCTGTCATTTCAGCTCAACCCGGCACAGGAGCAGCCCACAAAATAGAAATATCACTTTCTCTTCCCTCCTCCCCCCTGTCTCCCCCCNCCCCCCCCCCTCCCCCCCTGCCACAACATCTCCTCTCTCCCCTGAATGCTGAATCACCCCAGAGGGAGAGAAAGAAAAAGGGGGGAGACAGTAAAAGTTGTGAGACAGGACGAGGAAGAGAAACAGTTTAGAAATAAAGAACGAGCTCCAGCGTTTGGACCAGGTGACGCTTCTGAGCGCGTGCAGTGGCGACACTGCATCTTATCTGTCTTATGGAGGAGCGGCCGCAGAGCGCCATGCCGCCGCCGCCACTGCTGCTGCTGCAGAGGAAGCTTCAGGAGGCTCGCAGGCGTCTGAGTCAGGAAACGTTGAATATACATAAAACATAAAGAGAGCTGCAGGCTGGAGCTTCTGCAGCGACCACGGCCAACGAGGAAGGCGAGGACGAGCAAAAAAAACCAGCAAATTCAGGTTCAAGATGAAGAATAAATAAAAGAAGGAGATTCACTTCAATCACAGAGATCAGGTTCATGTTTGTTTTTACTCCTGTGAAACTATTTTAACCTGCAGAACACACACAAACCCTGAAGGAGGCTCTGAAAATCTGATTTTAACAGCACATGACACAAAAAAACAACTAAATTACAAAGTTTAATATTTAAATGTTACTGTATGCAGACGATGCAGCGCAAAACAGTTTCCATTTCCATGCTCGTATGAAAAATTAATGAAGCTTGTGATAAACGTAGCTGAACCATGTGTCCTTGGTTCACAACAAAAACATAAATAGGTTTTAGCAGGACGACATAACTGTCTCTTTAAAAAACAAAGGAGTAAAATGGAATTGTCTTTGTGGAAAAAATAAAAAGACAAAAGAACTATCTACTAAATAACAAAAAAATAATATGGAACTGCCTTTGTAAGACAAATCAAGACTTTTAAAGAAACATCAAGGTGCTACTGTGTCTTTAAGAGACGTTAAGGGACTATGGAACTGTGTCTTTAAGAAACATGAAGGGACTATGGAACTGTGTCTTTAAGAAACATGAAGGGACTATGGAACTGTGTCTTTAACAACATGAAGGGACTATGGAACTGTGTCTTTAAGAAACGTAAAGGGACTATGGAACTGTGTCTTTAAGAAACATGAAGGGACTATGGAACTGTGTCTTTAAGAAACATGAAGGGACTATGGAACTGTGTCTTTAAGAAACATGAAGGGACTACGGAACTGTGTCTTTAAAAAACATAAAGGGACTATGGAACTGTGTCTTTAAGAAACATGAAGGGACAATGGAACTGTGTCTTTAAGAAACGCGAAGGGACTATTGAACTGTGTCTTTAAAAAACATGAATGGACTATTGAACTGTGTCTTTAAGAAACATGAAGGGACTATGGAACTGTGTCTTTAAGAACCGTAAAGGGACTATGGAACTGTGTCTTTAAGAACCGTAAAGGGACTATGAACTGTGTCTTTAAGAACCGTAAAGGGACTATGGAACTGTGTCTTTAAGAAACATGAAGGGACTATGGAAGTGTGTCTTTAAGAAACATGAAGGGACTATGGAACTGTGTCTTTAAGAAACACGAAGGGACTATGGAACTGTGTCTTTAAGAAACATGAAGGGACTATGGAACTGTGTCTTTAACAACATGAAGGGACTATGGAACTGTGTCTTTAAGAAACATGAAGGGACTATGGAACTGTGTCTTTAAGAAACATGAAGGGACTATGGAACTGTGTCTTTAAGAAACATGAAGGGACTCTAGAACTGTGTCTTTAAGAAACATCACGAGAATCTGGAACTCTCTTTATAAAGTAATTCTTAAATTAATTTATTAGTCTTTATTTAGGCAACTTTCTTTAATCAATTTCATTTTTATAGAGAAACTTGGTTGAACTTTAAAAAATGAATCGTTGTAGTAATTTATTTAATTTAAACATTGATAAATTTTGTTTGAACATGTTCCATCATGGTAATTTTGCTTTGGTAACCACACAGCTGAACATTCTTGAAGCTTCCTCCACTGCTGCCATGTACCAAAGATGTGTTTCCCTATAAGAAAAGAAAAATTGCCCCTATAAGGACCAACTGATGATGTCACAAGTTGACCTCATTGACCATTTTCTCCTGCCTTATTTTTTCTTGACCATCTTGTCCTGGGTTTAAAAGTTTATTTTGTTCGGCCTGCATACCCCTAGTATTACCAAGTTGTAACAAATGGGGGCTCGTCCGGGATTTTTATAGAGCTTTTGGTAGGTTTTGTGTGGTAAGTTAAATGTATTTCTAGTTGTATTTTGTGGTTTGTAGTGCTTACTTGTACTGTCTTGCACTCTCTCTTGGAAGGCTTTCTCAACTTAGACAGGGGAGTGCACAGCTAAGTTGTTGCAACTTTTCCTTCATGCACTCATTTATTATTTTGCCTTTTTTATTTTTGAAGTTAATCCTGGGCGGAGACAAAGTTCTTCAGGCGTTTCAGGGCTTTTGCTGCTGATGTGTTGCCTGTAAGTCGCCTCGACCATTTTTCTCCTGCCTTTTTTTTTCTTGACCATCTTGTCCTGGGTTTAAAAGTTTATTTTGTTCGACCTGCATACCCCTAGTATTACCAGGTCGTAACAAATGGGGGCTCGTCCGGGATTTTTATAGAGCTTTTGGTAGGTTTTTTGTGGTAAGTTAAATGTATTTCTAGTTGTATTTTGTGGTTTGTAGTGCTTACTTGTACTGTCTTGCACTCTCTCTCTCTCTTATTTTGTTCGGCCTGCAAACCCCTAGTATTACCAGGTCGTAACAGTTTGTTTGTTTGTTTGTTTGTTTGTTTACTTCGTGAAGTTGTGACGTGATGAGGTCAGCTGGTTTCAAAGAGGCAGAGAAGTTTCTGGACTCCCCGTCTGCAGCGTTTATTAAAGGTGTGTGTGTGTGTGCGACATCTGTGGACTGATCAGACACCCTGAAGTGTGTGTGTGTGTGTGTGTGTGTGTGTGTGTGTGTGTGTGTGTGGGCAGAGGAGGCCGATGACCTTGGTTGCGGTCAGGAGCTGCCGTGGTCGTGTGTGTGCGTGCGAGCGTTGCAGGGGTTGTGACAGCTCGCCAAACAAACCCCGGCGCTCCAACATCTGGCTCACATCTCCAGGATCCTCCAACCTGCAAACGCCTCCTCCTCCTCCTCCTCCTCGCCGCCGCCACACCACCACCGCCGCCGCCGCCCTCGACCCTCGCCTCACCTTCCCACAACTCAGAAACTGCAGCTCGTGTGTTGTTGTTTTGAATCATAAATCCACAGAAAAAAACATCCGCCGAAGAATCAAACGGAAGCTTTTTTCTGTTTCCTGCACATTCACACGACCCCGCGCGTCCCGGGAGCTCCTCGCCAAACCTGCGGGAGGATTTCTGCAGGAATCTCCGTGAATCAGTCGGCGGAGCAGGTAAAGCGCTTCACAGAGAGAATCTCCCAGAGAGGAGTTAAAAGTAAAACCTGCAAAGCGAGGTCAAGGAGCGAGGCGGCGTTCACGCACGCCGGCGACCTGAGAGCGCCGCCGATGTTACCGCCGCCGCCGCTCAGAGGAGCTTTAATTGGCGAGGAGAAAGGCGAGTGTTTCAAGAGCACAGATCGCTTTTATCTGCAGCACAGAGGCTCCCTGGATTAGCGCTCCCTCGCCGCTCGGGCCGCCATTGTTTCAGCGGCGGTGGGGGGGGGGGGTGGCGGCGGCGGCGGCGCAGCAACAAGTTATGCAGATGAGATGTTAATTAGAGCAAAAGTGAAAGAAGTCTGGAGCAGAACAAACTCGCCGCAGGAAGGAGGAGTGTGGGAATGAGGAGCAGCTGCACTCCTCCGCTCGCCTCCATCACTTCCTTTCCTCGCCGCTCCGCTTCCTCCATCCTCTCCATCTCAGGACAAAAAGGGAGAAGAAGAAAGACCCCCCTCCCTCCCTCACCCTCACCCCTCCCTCACCCTCTCACCCCGTGATGGAGGGAGCAAGAGAGGAGGATTGACATGCTAATGAGGAAGAGGAGTTGTTGTTGTTGTTGTTGTTTTTTCTAATTTCTTGTTTAGTGCGAGGGGTGAGGATGGGGGTGAGGATGGGGGGGGGTTAAAGAAAGGGGGGGGGGGCGTCCTTGTTCTGGGTCACATCATTGAAGAGGATGAAGAGGAGGATGAAGAGGAGGCTTGGGAACTGTCCCACGAATTCTTGAACCAACGGAACGAATAAAAAAAAAAACTCCACACAAAACTACACTTCCCATAATCCTCAGCAGGATGTTAATCTGAAACTGTGATGTCATCGTGTGTCGATACCAAATCATGTCACAATTCTTAGGTTTGCAGAAAAAAACTTTATATGAAGCTAAACATCTTTTTGTTTTGTGTTTTAACAATAATGAATGAAATAATATAAAAGTTACAATATGTCACGAGTTTTTAAATTCCATGACCTGTTTCAAAAGTTATTTTGTCATTACTTTTTTTTTTTTTTTTTTTACAGAATATCTTCAAAATTACATGGATGGTTCTATGTGCATATTAAATTAGTTTTTTGGTTTTTTTGTTAAATTATGTGAGTTTAATATGGAGTAAACTAGAGCTGAACGATTTTAGAAAAAGATCTAAATGCGATTTTTCTGGCAGATATTACGATCTCAATTATATTTACAATTTTATTTAAATCAAGCTTTAGTGAAATTTCCCAATGTCCGGCAGAGAATTACATCAAACCATCAAAACATCAAAAGTTTTTACTGTAATGCAAAGATTATTAATAGAATATTTAAGCAGAAAAGTGGAAATTTTGAACAATAAAGACAAAATTCTGAGACAAAAAGTCAAAATTTTGGGATTAAAAAAATCCAAATTTTATGTCATTAATCCAACATTATGTGAAAAAAGTCTAAACTTTCACTTTAAGGGTCAAAATTTTAAGATAAAGGCAAATTTTTGAGATGAAGCATTAACTTTTTTGAGATAAAAAGCAGAAATTTTGATGCTAAAAGTCAAAATTCTAAGATTTAAGTCGAAACTATAAGAAATAAAGACAACTTAAATAGATAAAAGGCAAAGATTTTGAGATAAACAGCCAATTTTTGACTTTTCTTAAAACCCTTACTGAAACTCCTCCACTGAGTCTGAACTTTAAATAAAACTCTCACTGTTTTTATTTTTAAACTGGACTTTTTAATCACATTTTTAGTTTTAACAACTGAAGAACAAACAGAGCATCTTTGACTCTTAAATTTTAAAAATAATTGAGTCCAAAATAACTGTTTTATCTTAATAAAAAAAGATAAAATACAAAACATAAAAAAAAAAGTGATAATAAGGAAAATGAAATTCAACAATCCCAAGGGAAAAATAATGAATTTTTCCCAACTTTATTCCCAATTAATAACACTTAAAAATAGGGCTGAATGATTTATCATTTTCTGATCAAAATCGCAATTTCAGACATGATGATCATGTGATCACCAAAGCTGTGATTTCTATTTTTAACGTTATTTCAAAAAGTTTAGAGTCAAAAATGTGTTTTTTTTGTTCTTCAGCCATTATGACCAAAAATATGGTTAAGAAGTCCAGTTTATAAAAAACAAGAATTGTATTTAAAGTCCAGACTCAGTGGAGATAAAGTTACATTCAGAGTTTTGAGAAAAGTCGAAATTCATCTATGACAACATATTTGCAATATTTGCCTTTTATGTAATAAATTTTGTCTTTATGTCTCATAATAACGACTTTTTATCTCGAACATTTTCAGAATGTTTATGTTTCATCTTTAAAAAATCTGGCTTTTTATCGTAGACTATTATTTATCTAAAATTTTTACCTTTAATGTGAAATTTCACACTTTTTTTGGCATAATGTTATTGTGATTTCTCAAAATTTTGACTTTTTATCTTAAAATATCGACCTTTTTCTACAAGTTAGAAACAATTCTTACCTTCAGTTTTCATTAGAGTAAAGTTGATGTTTTGATGTAATTTTCTGTCAAGTCTGTAAATTTTTCTGTAAACTGTAAAAACTTCACTTTTTCAGCATCTTTTTCTGAAATCGTTCATTGGTTAAAAATATAAAAACAGTTATGTTAGAGGTTGTGTAAAATTGCGTCCAACTCCGTCTGCTGCGGCACCTTGCTCAAGGGCACTGCAGCACAAACGGCGGCGTTACGGCGTCGCTGAAGCGTCTCTGCAGGTGAATCTGGCTCAGTTTGTTTTGGGTTTATGAAGCGTTTAATTAGATTGAATAAAACTGATAAACGCTGGTTTGATTTACAGGTTTTCATGCAGAACCTGAGCAGTAAAAGAGCGTGTTTATGGGCAGGTTTTATATATTTTTTAAAAGCTTTAATAGCAGGGCTCTTAATATCATCCGAGTGTCCTTTAAATCTCTCTTTAATGCTTCACAGTAGCTGAAAGGAGAAAGCGCTCAAACTTATTCACGTCTGAGAACAAACTCTTTAAAAAACTTCAGGAAAAAAAATCACATAAATGTTTTTGTCTCATGTGAAAGAAACAGAGAAACCTGATGTTTGGTTTTTGTGCTTTTGTTTTTTGGTGCAGGTGAGTGTTCAGCCCTTATGTGTCGACTGTGTCCCTGCTGTAACTTCACACCTTCCCCCCCCCCCCCCCCCCCCCCCCCCCCCCCCCCCCCCTCCCTCCCTCTCTTCCTCCCGGGGGGGTTCGTGCCTGAATGCAAGACGCAGCAAGTACTATTTAGGAAGTGACAGCTAATAAACAATGAAGAATTTACGCGAGCGCTGCAGGAGGGACAGGAGGACGGAGGGAGGAGGAGAGAGAGAGTGAGCCGATGAAATATCAGTTTATACAAACACTACACAAAAAAAAAAATCAACTTTGAAGAGTCTTAAAGAGACGGTACGCTAAATAAAGCATGACACCTGTCAATCAAAGAGGCCACGCCCCCAATTTTCACTCCATTTCACCTGTAATCTGCTGTAAACAGGTGAAATGTTTAAAAATTGAGACTCTAGTGGACGCTCAAGGAACTGCAGGCTTTACAAGCTTGTCAAAATATAATTACTTTTATCTATTTATTTTATTATTTATTTATTTATAAACATCTATTACTTTATGGAAATCAATTTCTGCCGGTTTAAAAAAATAAAAATTGAAAACTTGGCTTTTGGGATGTCTGGTAAATTATTTGTCTATATCTAGTCATATTTATAAGATACAAAAGCCAATATATATATATATATATATACCAAAAATATGGTTAAGAAGTCCAATTTATAAATAACAAGAATTGTATTTAAAGTCAAAATTCATCTATGACAACATATTTGCAATATTTGCCTTTTATGTAATAATTTTGTCTTTATGTCTCATAATTCTGACTTTTTATTTTGAACATTTTCAAAATGTTTATGTTTCATTTTTTTAAAAATCTGGCTTTTTATCGTATCTAAAATTTTTACCTTTAATGTGAAATTTCACATTTTTTTTGGCATAATGTTATTGTGATTTCTCAAAATTTTTGACTTTTTTATCTTAAAATATCGACCTTTTTCTACAAGTTAGAAACAATTCTTACCTTCAGTTTTCATTCTCGCATATATATGTATAAATATATATATGATAAAAGTCAAAATTATGAGATAAGTATCAGAATTTTCAGATGATAAAGTTAAAAGTTCAAGAAAATAAAGTCAAAATTGTGACAAAAAGTTGAAGATTGAATATAATAAAGTTCAAATTTTGAGTCAAAATTTTTGAGATAAAGTCAAAATCACAAGAAAAAAGTCAAAATTGAGATAAAAAGTTAACATTTCGAGCTAAAGATTCAAAATTTTGAGGTAAAAAAGTTGAAATTTTTTATTTTTGACTCATTAATTTGCCTTTTGAGAAAAGTCAAAATTCATCTATGACAACATATTTGCTATATTTGCCTTATATGTAATAATTTTGTCTTTATGTCTCATGATTCCGACTTTTTATTTTGAACATTTTCAAAATGTTTATGTTTCTTTTTTTATTTTAAACTGGCTTTCTAAAGCTCAAAATTTTGAGGTCAAAAAGTTGACATTTTTAATTTTTGACTCATTAATTTGCTTTTTTTACCCCCAAAAAATCTCCCCTTGCAATGGGCAGAAAAAAAAACCTCAACTAATCTAGTTTTCATTTTTATATTTTGTAACTTGCTGAGCTTCTATTGCAATTTCTCATTTTCAGGCTTCATATTATTTCTATGATTATGATTAAATTTTTTGTAGTTTATGGGAAAAAATGGAGAAAGCAGCTGTATCACAGTGACTGTTTTAATACCAAAAATTTTGACCTTAAATGAGAAAGTTTGGACTTTTTTCACATAATCTTTAACTGATTTCTTAAACTTAAGAAGTTTCATCTCAAAATCTTGACTTTTTGTCTCAGAATTTTGTCTTTATTTCTCAAAATTTCCACTTTTCATATTTAAACATTGACCTTTTATCTCAAAGTTTGAAACAATTCTTACCCTCAGTTTTTATTTCCATCCTCTCATTAGAGTAAAAGCTTTTGATGTTTCAAAAGTTCGATGTAATTTTCTGTCAAGTTTGTAAATGTTGCTGTAAATTGTGAAAACTTCCCTAAAGTTTGATTTAAAGAAAATTGTGAATACAATTGAAACAGTGACTGTTTTAATACCATGTGACGGTGTAAATCTCAGGGAGATTAACATGAATATTTAAAATAAAAGAAGGAAAGGAATTCTTTTGTTGGTTGAAATAAGGAGTGTTTTTAACTGTTATGGAAATGGGTGGGTCTAATGTAAAAAGAAAATTAAATGTGTCTGGGTAACCGAAGGTTATAAATGACAGGATGTGTCGTGGAGGGAAGGGGAGTGACCGGCGGAAAAGTTGAACTGGTGTGAGAGTGTGAGAGAGAAATTGGCTGTCGAGCTGTGGACTATCCTTTTCTGGTGCAAGAATATTGACAAATTAAAGTACAAAACGGAAAGTAAGTTGACCGGATCAAGGATACGCACGGAAAACAAAGGAGCTGGATTTCCCTCCCAAACCTCCCTCTCTGCATCCCGGTGAGATCGTGTCCTTTTTTTAGTTTTTTGCCTGGTATACCAGAGGTTTACGATCGATCTTATTTTTTTTTCCATTGGTTGAACTGTTTTTTTTACCCATTTCTGAGTGGATTTACTTTTTGTTTCCGAGCGTGACGCGTCTGGACTTTGCGCAGCATCGGCTGAGGATTTTCGTTAAAGAACTCTTTTTCTTTTGAACTATTTGGGACTGACTTTTCATTTTCGTTTGAGGGGAATTTAAGTTTGATTTACAAGTTATTAAAAGCACGTTTTGAAGTTGACTTTGTTTGATATTGCCTGTTTTGAATGTGTCGAGTGAGATGATTTAGAGCGTCTCCGGTGAAAGCTTTTTCTCGATTGTTATAACTCTTGTTTCTTCTGTAGTGTTTGCCTTTGAATACGAGACTCAGAGCTAGTATCTTTAATTTGCATTTGTTCCGTTTCCTGTTGCAGAAGATTATTATAAATAGGTCTCATTTTAGTATCCCCTCCTTGAGTTTGGTGGCGCAGATGAAGTGTTCTGAGCGTTACAACCAAATATTAAAAAAAGGCTTTAAATGTGTTTATTTCTGCTGTGAAGTATTTAACATGGAGCTCTATGGGAGGTTGACTCACTTCAGGAAGCAGCCTCTAGTGGACAATGTAGGAACTGCAGTTTTTAGGTGGTAATGTTTTCTTCTTTATAAAAAAAAGGACTTTTTTCGAACTCTTCTTCTTTTCTGATGCAGGTGAGAGAAAACGGGTGATGTCAGAAATGTCTCACCCCCCCTCCCCCCCAGTGTCAACATGATGAGACAGGTAGTGATGGTCCTGCAGAGAGAGGGAGCCTATAGAAAGAGCACGTCAGTACATTTTAGAGGACACAGCTTTGCCGAGTGTCCGTTTTAGAATTAAAGCGTTTTGACGGTATTAGCTTATAGCCCCCCCCCCCTCTCTCTCTCTCTCTCTCTCTGCACCCTTGAAAGCCTGCGGTGACCCAGGGATGTGTAAAACGGGGCGGCCAAATGAATTGCTCGGGCACTCGAGCTCTCGGAGCCATTACGGCGAGGAGCTGCCCTACCTGTGTTGAGTCAGCAGTCCCGCTCACTCTATCCGTCTAATGGACAGCACAGGAATTTAATTAGCAGGAAGCCGCAGAGCCGGTTATAGAGGGGGGGGAGGGAGGGGGGGAGAGAGAGGGAGACAGCAGCAGACAGAGAGAGAGAGAGAGAGAGCAGTATGTGTGTGTGTGTGGGTACAGAGCGGTCGACCCCTGCTGTCATCCTCTGGAAACCCCGTCCATCAGCAGGACGATCTGTGCTCTTATCATCAGGGACCGTAAAGGAGACGCTGCCTTGCTCTAGGGCAGAGTGTAGGGCTGAATTTTCTATAACTGCCCAGTTTGTGGTTCAATTCCCGTCACTTTTCAAAATATCTTTAATTGAGACTCTAAACTTTCACTTTCACTTTCACTTTTCTGCCAAGTTTTTCCCCAATTTTCACTCTTTTTTTTCTGCTTTTTCCCCATTTTTGACATTAGTGGACTCTATATTTCTGCCCATGAAACTTTACTTTTTAAAACTTTAACATATCAGACACATTTAGAGACACTTCCCATGTCGTCTTTTGGTGACATCACAACTTAAGGCTCATTTCAGTGTGGAAAAAAAATATGGACAATAACACGTTTAACTAAAAAACGAGTAGCCAACAGCACTGATTTTGTTAGAAGTATAAAAGTTGCATTAGGATTCTGTTACTTTGATATATATATATGAATATATATATAATTCCTCATGGGTTGTTGTTGTTGGGACGAAAACGACAACGATGAATAAAAAGTTGTGATCACTTCACTAATAACACTAAAAACATAACTCCCTGCACAAAGACCAGATTTTGTTTTTATCATTATGAGGTCAAACTGAGCCTAAATATTAATAAGAAATTAAAAAATGAATACCAGAAAAACTGGTGTGTACAAGGGCTGAACAATTTATCGTGTTCATCAGCTGTTTCACACACACCTGTCTTTGAGTGTGAGACTGTTGGAAAAATCATTTTTTCTTTGAGATTGTTGTTGATTTTATTTTATTTAACTTGACACAATTAAGAATATTTTGCACTGCATTATTTTTAAAAGTTAAGAGTCAAAGATAGCTCTTTCTGTTCTTCAGTTTTTAAAACTAAAAATACGATTTAAAAAGTCCGGTTTAGAAATAACAAGAATAAATGTTGGACTCTAGGATTTGATGAAAGTCAAACTTTGACTATTTATCTAAAATTCTTCTTTTCAAATTTTTTGTTTTTGCCTTTTATTCCATAATTTTGTATTTATTTAATATAATTTCGACTTAAATCTTAGAGATTCGACTTTTTATATCAAAATTTCAACTTTTTATCTCAAACATTGCCTTTATTTCAAAACGTAGATTTTTTATCTTAGACTTTAGTGGTCTTAAAGTTTTGACCTTAGATGAGAAAGTTTTGACTTTTTTCGCTTAATGTTAAATTGATTTCTTAAACTTTGACATTTATTGACTTTTTGTCTTAGAATTTTGTCTTTATTTCTCAAAATTTCCACTTTTCATATTAAAATATGGACCTTTTATCCCAAAGTTTGAAACAATTCTTACCTTCAGTTTTTATTATTTTAAGTTCAGTTTAGAAAAAGCAGGAATGGGTGTTTTGAGGTTTTGTGAAGAGTCAAAATTCGTCAACTTATTGAAAAAATCTTCTTTTTATTTTTTGCCTCTGTATTTATTTCTCATAATTTTGACTTAAATCTTAGAATTTTGACTTTCTATGTCAAAATTTCAACATTTATTTCAAAAACTGCCTTTATTTTAACATGTACTTTTTATCTCAGACTTGAGTCATCCGAAAATTTTGACCTTAAATGAGAAAGTTTGGACTTTTTTTCCACATAATCTTTAACTGATTTATTAAACTTAAGAAGTTTCATCTCAAAATCTTGACTTTTTGTCTCTGAATATTGTCTTTATTTCTCAAAATTTCCACTTTTTATATTAAAATATTGACCTTTTATCTCAAAGTTTGAAACAATTCTTTAATAAATGCAGTAAAGAACGCCAAGATGGACTGTTTATTGAAATTTGAAGTGAAAGAAAATGTATCTGCTGACAAAGTTAGCGTCGAAGAACTCGTCTATTTTCGTACCAAACCTGCATTAATACAATATTTTTCTATTTAACAGTGCGTTTAAGACGTCAAGACTTTTCCGTGGACAGGTTTTAACACATTTGTTCAGAAAGTGGAGCTCTAGAAAAACTTAAATTAACTGCCGAGACAAAGCAGCGTCCCCTAGTGGTGAATTACTTCAGACAAAATCTACATTTTCTGTGCTTGTTATGAAAGAAAACAGCTTTTTCGTCCTCTCCTTCATTTCCTTTCCTCTCTGAAAAAAAAAATTATAAACTTTGAAGAGTCTTAAAGAGACAGTACCCTCAATAAAGCGTGACACTTGTCAATCAAAGAGGCCACGCCCCCAATTTTCACTAGTTTCACCTGTAATCTGCTGTAAACAGGTGAAATGTTTAAAAATTGATACTCTAGTGGACGCTCAAGGAACTGCAGACTTTACAAGCTTGTCAAAATATAATTACTTTTAACTATTTATTTTATCGAATTTATTTTTTTATTATTTATTTATTTATCTATAAACATCTATTACTTTATGGAAATCAATTTCTGCCGGTTTAAAAAAATATAAATTTAAAAGTTGGCTTTTGGGATGTCTGGTAAATTTTTTGTCTATATCTAGTCATATTTATAAGATACAAAAGCCAATATACATATGATAAAAGTCAAAATTATGAGATAAGAGTCAGAATTTTCAGATGATAAAGTCAAAAGTTCAAGAAAATAAAGTCAAAATTGTGACAAAAAGTT
The DNA here is from genome assembly GCA_008086565.1 of Thalassoma bifasciatum. NCBI lineage: Eukaryota > Metazoa > Chordata > Actinopteri > Labriformes > Labridae > Thalassoma > Thalassoma bifasciatum. The sequence continues at coordinate 23,771 of RPOG01005662.1, forward strand.
GAAGATTGAATATAATAAAGTTTAAATTTTGAGTCTAAATTTTTTAGATAAAGTCAAAATCACAAGAAAAAAGTCAAAATTGAGATAAAAAGTTAACATTTCGTGCTAAAAATGTCAAAATTTTGAGGTAAAAAAGTTGACATTTTTTATTTTTGACACATTAATTTAATAAAAAATCTCCCCCTGCAATGGTGAACTCGTCTATTTTCGCACCAAACCTGCATTAATACAATATTTTTCGATTTAACAGTGCATTTAAGACGTCAAGACTTTTCCGTGGACGGGTTTTAACGCATTCGTTCAGAAAGTGGAGCTCTAGAAATACTCTGCCAAGACAAAGCAGCGCCCCCTAGTGGGGAATTACTTCAGACAAAATCTACATTTTCTGTGCTTGTTATGAGAGAAAACAGCTTTTTCATCCTCTCCTTCGTTTCCTTTCCTCTCTGATCCTCGACAGCAGCGAGTGAGTGAACAAAGCTGTGAAGGAGTTTTTTTTTTTTTTTTTTAAAGTGGGAGACCCCGGGCTGAGGGTGAGGCTAGGGTGAGGAGGGTGAGAGAGGGGTAGGTTTTACCAATTAGCTCGGTCACCGGGGCCCACGTTCTCAGACACTCGCTCTGCTTAATCAAGTGCAGCTTTTGTCTCCGCTCTGAAAACTGTTTTCTGCTTCGAGTGTGTGAATAAGACCCAGGCCCCCGCAGCGGCCGCCCGCCGAGGGCTGCGACACACCCATCACACACACCGCTAACGAGCCCGGGACCTGCACACACACACACACACACACACACACACACAGGCAGAAGCTAACAAAAGGTGTGGTATCCATTACTGAGGAACAGGACACACACACACACACACACACACACACTCAGAGACAGAGTGTTCAGCTCTGAGAGACAAAGTGCAGCTAAACTTTCTGCTCCTTACACTCACTCCGTCATATTCACAGCTCACACACACACACACACACACACACTGCAGACTGTTTCCTCTCAGCCCCAGGTCACATTTACACAATGAGCCAACATGTGAAAACAGCAGGTTAGAGTCAGGAAAATTGTGTGTGAACACATTCTGGACCAGTCTAAAGTCAAACTGTCGTCGCAGCGTCTCACTGATTCGTTTACGTCACATCCTGACTCGCTGTGACACCATGAGGGAGGAAATAAAGGACCACAGGTGACAGGAAACACCTCATCACACAGCTGGGTTAAATACTTGATTCTGATTGGTCAGAGGACAGAGATGACATCAGGATGGAATGTAACAGAATGTAACATCAAGGGACAGAATGGAATGTTGATAAAAGGGACATGAAGGGACATGAAGGGACAGAATGTAACATGAAGGGACATGAAGGGACAGAATGTAACATGAAGGGACAGAATGTAACATGAAGGGACATGAAGGGACAGAATGTAACATGAAGGGACAGAATGTAACATGAAGGGACAGAATGTGACATGAAGGGACATGAAGGGACAGAGTGAAATGTTGATATAAGGGACATGAAGGGACATGAAGGGACAGAGTGAAATGTTGATATAAGGGACATGAAGGGACATGAAGGGACAGAATGTGGCAGGAAGGGACAGAACGGAATGTTGATAAAATGGACATGAAGGGACATGAAGGGACAGAATGTGACATGAAGGGACAGAACGGAATGTTGATATAAGGGACATGAAGGGAGGGAATGTGACATGAAGGGACAGAATGGAATGTTGATAAAAGGGACATGAAGGGACATGAAAGGACATGAAGGGACATGAAGGGACATGAAAGGACATGAAGGGACAGAATGTGACATGAAGGGACATGGAGGGACATCAAGGGACATCAAGGGACATCAAGGTACAGAATGTGACATGAAGGGACAGAACGGAATGTTGATAGAAGGGACATGAAGGGACAGAATGTGACATGAAGGGAGATGGAGGGACATCAAAGGACATCAAGGGACATGAAGGGACAGAATGTGACATGGAGGGACATCAAGGGACAGAGTGAAATGTTGATAGAAGGGACATGAAGGGACAGAGTGAAATGTTGATATAAGGGACAATAAGGGAGGGAATGTGACATCAAAGGAATGAAGGGGCCGCATAACAGAGATTAATCAAAAACATCTGAAATCAACACCAGAGACGACCTGATCACACCTCACATCAAATCAATCCACAGAAAGTAGTCCGACTCATTCTCTCTGCCTGTTGACTCTGAGATTAAAAAAATATATAATGAAAAATAACATTCATACATAGGCACAGGGTATCTGTGATGTTTCTTTACATTACATAACAAAGAAAACTGATGAAGATATACTTATCAAATTTGTTTTTTGTACTCAGCAGGTACTGAAATTTTAAATCACATTGCGTTTGAGTATTTCAGGTAACCTATTGATAAGAAGTTCTGCTAAACGAGCACCGTAAAAAACATTTACACTTAGTATCACATTTTGTTATAAAAGTCTTGGATGCAACGATAACAAACTCTTGCATTTCTTCATAAAAAAGTGCAACACCTACATTTGGTAACTTCTGATGCAATATGTAAGAACTTATAACACATTGTGGCAAAGTTTATTACACATCATGCTGAAGATTTTTACAACAAAATGTGGTAGATAATGACAAAATGCAGCTTTAGTACACGCCGTGTGTCATGGCTAATGGAGGTGTATTAAACTAATTAATAAAAACTTAACTATTTCCCTTCATTTATCTGTTTGTGGATTTTGTAAAGAGACTTTATAGAAACACTGTACGACCAAACTTCTCTGAGCTGACATTTGGAGAAAAGTTAATAAAACAGACAAATTCCTCTTGTTTCTAATTATTTTTTATTTCTGTTTTGTATGTTAGACTTAGAGGAAGATGTGTGTGTGTGTAATATGTGTATTATGTCATGAAGTGTAATGTTATACTACATCTCAAAGGGTTTTCCTTAAAGAAATTCAAAATCAAAACAGAAACACAAATGAGATTTAGTTAAAGTTATGCCTTAAATATCTATTTTGTTTGGGGTCATAGGGGGAGGAGCCAACATGTCATCAGCCAATCACAGATACTTATCACACACAACGAAAACCTGGATATAATCAAGAAATGTTGAAATGTCTGTTCAGCCAACGAGACCAAAAGAAATTGAATAAAGTCTTAATAAAAGAACTAAATCAGTGGGTTTTTCTCCACAGGCTGATAAACAGTTGACATCTTCTCTCTCTGAATTTCTAAACTCAACTGAGACTCAGGAGTCAGACTCCATCGGGGGTCGCTTCATATTTTTCATGGTTTTTTTGGCTCGGGATGAAAAAGTGGAGCGTCCGATGAAGCGTCTGCAGTAAAAAGATGAGTCACCCTGACGAATAAAGCCTCTTATTAATTCTTTACTGGAGAGTTAAGCGTCCATTACGCCGTGAAAAATGTCGGAGGGAGAGTGTGTTCAGGAACACTTTGGGAACTTTTGTCAAATTTTTGGCTCCGTGGAGGTGAAAAAGCGAGTGGAAACTTTAAATATCAGCTCAGACTTTTGGCCTCGGCGTGGTGTTGAGGATGTAAAGCAGCTTAGAGTTTCCCTCAGATAAAGTAAACAAATCTGACTCTGAATCACACTTTTCTCTCACTTTTCCACAGCGGCGGCGGCGGCGGTGGCGTCCACCAGATAAACAGCCGGGGGATTCAGGCGGCTGCCAGCGCCGTGTGGCTTGGCACGATGAGCCGCCGCAGCCTCATTATCCCCCCCACCACCACCGCCGCCGCCACGGACCCCCCCCCACCAGCAACCGCCACTGCTACCACGAACACCGCGAACACGCCGACCCAGCGACCGAGGGCAGCGCCGCAGAGAAACAGTTCAATAATTCAGTTATCAGCTCCCAAACCTGCACCTCAGCTAATCCTTCACATGTCAATAATTAAAAATGAACATCTGACACACACACACACACACACACAGGCTCACACACACACACACACACACACACACACGGAGAGAAAACAACAAAAACAAAAGCGAAGGCGTCCTGGTTTCACAGAATGAGCTCTTTGTGTTCTTCACCTCCTGGACTCGAGCCAAACAGTCGCAGTTTTTCCTCAAATATGCAAAGAGCTCGACCCTCGTCCTGCAGCCGCACTCATCCTTCCTCTTTCTCTCTTTCTCTGTTTGTTTTTTTTTTTTTTAAACTACACTTTCTTTTCTCACCCTCCTGTATAAAAACTTTCATTTCCAAAACCTGGAAACAAAAAACAAAAATCTTCATCATCACTTCTCTGAACTCTGTTTTTTTCTACATTCAATTCATCAAATCATCTTTAAAAATCAGATTCTAACTAATGAGACACTTTCCACGGAGGGTAAAAGTTCCAGAATCCTCGTCTCACGTCTTTAATCCAAACCAGATGTTTTAAACTAAATATTCGCTCTGAGGAGGAACAGCTGTTCTCTCCTTCTTTTTTTTACACTCATCAATGATTCAGTTACAATACAACAAGCAAATCTTCAAGAGGATTAACCTAAAATAATCACAACGATATGATGACTATTTTTATCCCATAACAGGGAAATTTACACAGTTACAGCAGCAAAGAGCAAAGATTGAACATCAGAGGAACAACTTTACACAGTTAGAGTCAAAAGAGAAATGGGGTATAAAATCAAAAAGGTGTAAAAATGAACCAGATATTAAAATATGCTTATTTATAAATAGTAGTTTTGTGTGAAACTGCAAAATTTGTTGTTTTTGTTGTTATGTACGTTTTGTTATGATACGCTGTGTAGCATTACACAACAATATTTGTGTTGTGTTACGTTGCATTATTAATTTGCGATGTGTTACGTTACGTCGTGTTACATTGCTCTGTGTTATGTAACATTGTGCAAAGTTTTTACGTTGTGTTACATTGTGTGATGTCAATTGTGTTACATAATGTTGCATTACGTTACGATGCATTACACTATGTTAACTTACATTAAGTTATGTTAAGTTAAGTTACGTTACGCTAAGTTACATTAAGTTAAGTTACGTTATATTACGTTACTTACGTTAAGCTACGTTACATTTAGTTACTTACTTTAAGTTACGTTAAGTTAAGTTACGTTGCATTCAGTTACATTACGTTGAGTTAAGTTAAGTTACGTTACGTTGAGTTAAGTTAAGTCACGTTACGTTGAGTTAAATTAAGCTAAGTTAAGTCATGTTACGCTAAGTTACGTTAAGTAACATTACATTAAGTTACGTTACGATAAGCTACGTTACATTAAGTTACATTACGTTAAGTTACGTTAAGTTACGTTAAGTTAAGTTACATTAAGTTAAGTTATGTTAAGTTTAGTTACGTTACGCTACATTAGATTACGCTGCGTTGCGTTGCGTTGCGTTGCGTTACGTCAGTTTCATTACATTGCGTTATGTTGTGTGAAATTGTGTCACTTTGCATTGTGTTGCGTTACGTTGTGTTTGGTTACATTGAATTAGGTTGTAGTATGTTACGTTACGTTATGTTGATTTTTGCTACATTATTTTGGGTTACATTGTGTTTAAATTCTTTATGTTGTGTTAAGATACATTACATCGTGTTACGTTACGTTATGTTGCGCTACATTTTGCTTAGTTATTTTGCGTTACATTCTGAGAAATTAGGCTAAGTTGACTTAATTCTCTTGCTTCTTTTTGCTCTGTTTACTTATGTTGCTAACTACCTCGGAGATTAGAGAGGGTGGTAAATAATTTCACGAACATGTTGTTCCCGTGGCGCTAGCTGTTAAATCACGTAGCCTGTAAAAGACGCTAAAATCTCCACTGTATTCTTTTAACAGTAACCAGCAGAAAAATGATTTTTTTTTTTTGTCTGACATTTCTATGGCTTCAAAAATTCTTATTTTTACGATTTTCAATTTAAACGCGTCTGATCCTCCGGCCAGCAGGGGGCGACACACTATAAAAGAAGAAACCTTTTATAATGTTTTTATTTAGAATAACTAATAATTCTAAATAAAAATATATAAAAAATAATAAATCGCACTGAACTGAAAGGAGCAACTTTCTATCAAATGTTTTCTCTGATAAAAACAGGCGTCATCTCTTCGACCTCCTTTTTTTCTTCTTCTACTCTTTATTTTTCTTCCTCCCTCGTCTATTTTTCAGCAGCCATACGGCGCTCCGGAGTTTCTCTCCCTCCACCATCTGTGGAGAGTTTCCCTGCAGACGCTCGCAGCTGTCCTGGTTCATGTCGATGACGACGGCGTTCGCTTCACACAGCAGCGTCCCGACGGCCTCACACACACAATGGGAGGATGTGTGTGTGTGTGTGTGTGTGTGTGTGTGTGTGTGTGTGTGTG
>RPOG01005663.1:0-25331 GCA_008086565.1 Thalassoma bifasciatum
CATTCAATTTTTAGAGTTTAATTACTGTGGATACTTGTCAGGACGGTTGCACCACCTGACATTTTGGGGGTTTGAGGAACCAAAACACAAAAAAACATGTTGTATTTTAATAGTTTAAAGATGTGTTCAAATAACACAGGTTTCATAGAATAAAGAAATACATGTGATGAAATACTCAATTCATGATGGAAGGAAATATCTATAGCAGGAATTTTTAATCCTCCGTCCATTAAAGCTACAGGACTGTGGTGAATGAAGCTGCTGTACTTGAAGCTCTGTGAATAACCGATCTCTTCTACTCCAGTTGTGCTTTCATGCTTCGTATTCCCTCAGCCTTCAGAGTCTTATAAATTGTAAAAGAAGGAGCTTGTCACAGGCCCCTTGTGAAATAAAACATCTAAACGTTTCAAGGCGTTCCCCAGAGCTCTTATCTGGGTCCGCTGCAGATTCCTAATTATAAGCTTTAATCTTTTCATTGTCCAGAGCCGTTCTGTCGTTCTCACCCGCCCAGCGAGGCAGCAGACACACTCCAGGCCCTCCACGCTTCCCCTGCGAGCGCCGAGATCCTGTCTGACATCAGACATGGGAAGCGAGCTCCCGCTGCATGAAGGGTAAAAAGGTCGAGACTTGACCACCCCTGGGTAGATAAAGCAGCCTTTTCATGTGTGATCAGCCCACCGCCTGGAGACAAATCCCTCGCCGCACTGCCTTTGAACTCCAACACAACCGCAGCCAGTCGCCGTCAGCTCGCTCAGCAGCTCGCCAAGGCGCACACGCCTCTTTATTATTTAGCGTAATGATGTTAGCAACACTTCTCATCTGCTTCATTTGGAGCTGAATGAAGAAAAATGAAAGCACGACATATTAGAAACACCCACTCCTTTTTAACATCTTACACTCCACAGGGGCGTCCGCAACCTATCCACCATTCATGTGACATCATCAAAACAGAAACAGGAACGCCCTCATCAAACATCAGAATGTTAAAGCTTGTTATAAAGTTTAGATTCTTCACGTTTCAGTCTCTAAGCTTGTTTCACAGTTTTCTTAATTAGTGAAAGAATCACTCTGATAGTGACCACAACAACGTGGACGTCCTACCTGTTTGGGGTCATTACGTCACATCCTGACGCCCGTACCCTGAATATTCACTCTCCTTTCCACCAGAGGAATCCAGAGTTCAAACATATCAAAAGTGTTGTTTCATCAAAAATAAGGTTCACCACTTTAAAGAGGACATTTCAGGCAACAAACAGACAGACACGTGTCCGTTCTCATCAATAACAGCAGCTTCACAGTCTTAGAGCATTTCCTCCTCAATGTCAATCTGACAAAGCTGCAAGTCTTTGTTTTCAACAGGGTTCTAGCTGCAAGTTTTCTGTTGAGTTTTCATCCCAGGACAGCTTGTGAAAGACGACAAGTGCTCCCTGCTTGACTGACCAATAGCACATGCTGGTCTTGTGTAATAGCTCTATTAGAAGGTCGTTTATTGGCCAACAGTTCTGTCACTCACACTTACAGAAGCAAATCACCTTAGAAAGCCAGCTGTAGCCATTTAGATCATTGGTGAGATCAATTTATTGTGAAGTATATTGGGTGAATTTTACTGGTGAAGCTGGTTTTGTTTGAGTCTTTGGACGAGAGAGTGGACAGTGAGTAACACCTGAGACTGAAAACTCTCTAACTCCCATAAAGTTTTACCTAAAAAGCTCAAATTTCACCCAGATGTAGATGAGAAGGTGTAGAAGTGATGTGGTTGATGTTTTATGTCTGACATGAAGCATCTTGAGGTTAATGATGCTCAAAAAGTGGTTTAAAAAAATGAAAATGTTTCAGCTGCATTTATCCTGATGTGGATTTTAGCCACATATAAAAACATGACATTTTCTAAAACTTACGACTTTAATCTTTTAAATGAGGATTCACAGATGAATTTTTCACCTTGTGGTTCTTCAGTGTTCAGCTTTGAAACACAGTATGGTATAAAGGACTTAGTTAGATGGGATGTAACGGGAATTCTTAGAGATTACTCCACTAGGTCCATCTTAAGTAATACGAAATGAGCAAGGAGAAAAAGTCAGTTCTCCCTGCACTCCTTCTTCTTCTCCTACTACTCACCCAAAATCTCCTCACTAACACGTCTTCCTCGACCGAGACGCATAGTCTTTCTACGACGGTTATGAAACATGTAAGCCAAGGACGCCGAGGCACATGATGCTGCGTGTAGAAAAGCGGGCCTCCAGTTCTTCATCAAGCCTCTTTTACAAAACAATTATGACACTCCTAACACCCTCTTTCTTCTCAGCTCCCCTCCTCCTCCTCCTCGCTTTTCCTTCAGTGCATAATTCATAAGCAAGTCATCGCCAAAGCAAAGCCAATTGCATCCTCTCCAAAGGAGCGTGCAGAGCGGCGCCCACAGCAGCACAAAAGGAACGTCAGTCCCATGACGGACTCTTTCACATTCTTTGTCTGTGAAGAAAGGCTGTAAATGGAGGGCGTTCTTCTTCTGCTGCTGCTCTCCCAGGTAGAGAGAATGTGAACAATGCTGGAGAGCTGGTGTGGCGTCTCTGCTCGTGCTTTTCCAGATGCTTCAGTGCTGTAATGCTGCCACTTGGCTCCCGCCGCTGCCGTGTGTGTGTATGTGTGTGAGTGTGAGCTCAGTCGCTGTAGTGTGTGTACACAGTCTGTATGTATATATAGAGCGCTATTTTTACATCTGAACCACAAATAGTAGAAACGGGGCCTAAAACAGTCCTCGCCTCTGTTGCCTCTCCTGCTCTGCCGCCGCCTTCTCATTCATTCATGAGTTTGCATGAATTTGCAGAATCACCGCGGCCTCGCTCTCTCCGTGTTTTCTCTGCTGGGTTTAAACATCGGGATGAACCCTGCTCTGGTTTGAACCGGGTGTTACAGCGAGCTGCAGACCTCCCTTATTTCACGCTTAGTTAGACGCAGGGATGAATTAGACACAGACTCTTACTCTCTTCACCTTTCTGCCATCAGAGGATGAAATGAGGTCAGTCTGAGTGTTGGGAGCTAATGTCATCACTCAACATCAAACTCGTCGTCTGCAGGAATCTCATCTAAAAATGTGCAAATCAAACTTTAAGATCATGAAGGGAGGCACAGAATCTAAAAACCCTTAAAGTGGACCCCCTACCTGACTACTTGGAGATCCTTCAAAGACGTAAACATGAATATTTTAAAGAGGCTGATTTCTGCAAGTTTCAAATTAATCCATCTATCTAAAAAGTTGGATTTCTTTTTCTCGAAATTTTGACTTTTTATCTTTCAAATTTGATTTTATTATCTCAACACTTGATCTTCGTTCATGTATTTTCGACCATTTCAACCAAATCATTGCACCTTTTTGACTTTAAATCTCCAATTTAGGCTTTATAATTTTCAATATGAGGACTTAGTGATCTAAAAACTTTGTCTAATTTAAGTATAATTTCAACTTTGTCCCTAAACTTCGATTTTATGGTCTCAAAATTTTTGACGTCCTCTCAAAGTCTGTCTTTTTTTTCATAAATTTTCCACCTTTTATCTCGTAATCTTGACTTCTGATCTCAAAATTAAGAGTTCTTCTACAGTATTCTGTCTTTTTTTCTCATACTTTTGACTTTTTTCCCTCATATTTTCAGCTTTTTTTCTCCTACACCTTACTTTTGTCTCAAAAAGTTGACTTTCTATCTTAAAATTTTGATTTCATTTTTCCAAAATCTGGACTTTTAATCACATATTTGTGATGTTATCTCAAAATTTTGACTTTTAATCTCATTATTTGAACTTTCAATCTCAAGACTTTGATAAAATATTTTCACTTTCTAACTCAAAATTTGACTTCTGATCTCAAAATTAAGACTTATTTCACAGTATTCTGTCGTTTGTTCTCATAATTTTGACTTTTTTTCTTGAATTGTCAGCTCTTTATCCCATACTCTTAACCTTTTCTCTCGAAAAAGTTGACTTTTTATCTTAAAATTTTGATTTTATTGCTCCAAAATTTTGACTTCAAATCACATATTTGTGACGTTGTCTCAAAGTTTTGACTTTTTAGCTTATAATTAAAGCTTTTTATCTAATAACTCGAACTTACAATCTCAAAACTTTGATATTATTTTCACATTTTAACTCAAAATTTGACTTTTAATCTCATTATCTTGACTCCTGATCTCAAAAGTTAGACTTCTTTCATATTATGCTGTCGTCTTATTCTAGTAATTTTGCCTTTTTTTAATATTTTCAAGTCTTAACTCATACTCTTGGCCTTTTATCCCCAAAAGGTGACTTTTTGTCTCATATTTTTGTCATATATTTTTGACCAAATCATCCTGAATTACATCTTGTCATCTCACAATTTTGACTTTTTAATTTTAAAATTCGGGGGCATATTAGGGACAAAATAAAGAAGCAAAACGTTAGGAGTCATACGCTGGAAACGCAATAAACTTGACTTTCTGCACTAAAAATGAGAAAAAAGAACAACATGCCAAGATAATTTTTTCCCAGGAAAAGAATATCACTTTCAGATTCATGCATGAGTCAAATAATTGCAAACAAATCGTCCCTGAATCTGTTGTTTGTTGACGTCTGGTTGGAGAAGATCTTGAAACGTTTAAAGTTCGATTGTAGATGATTTGATTCATCAATCATTTCTTTTTACTTTCATCTTCCTGTAGAACAGTGGTTTCCAACCTTTTCCAACTCAGGGCCCACTTTTAAATCTCAAAAATGTTTGAGGCCCACCTCCAACCCAATAAGTACAGCCGCTATATGTATATAAAATGCCTTTTTAGAAACCTGTTCGTAACAACCACCCAAGATGTAACAACAGCCCAAAATATAATGGAAAATATAATAAACCCAAAATGTGATAACTGGTCAACAATGTAACAGATGCTAAGCCAAAAAAAGTGATAATATTTTGCCCCAAATTTAACTTATTCCATTTTGGGTCAGTTATTGCATCTTTGGTTTTACTACTTTCTTTTTGTTACATTAAGGGCTCAGCATTTTTGTTACTTTTTTCATTTCAGGTCGTTATTATGTTTAGGGTCATGTTAACATGCCTCCTTTAAGAACTTTTTTTCATATATGAATATCAGAACTGTTTCAATCTCCTTTTAAACTTAACTGAGTTTGAAATTTTAAACATGATCCTGTATATTTGTGTCTTTTTATAATTACACTCCAATAAAGTCGTACTTTGTTGGAAATGATTTGGCGGCCCACTTGCAAAACCTCTACGGCCCACCAGGGGGCCACGACCCACAGGTTGGGAATCGCTGCTGTAGAATATTCCATGCTTGCGTTACTCACCGTTTTCCTTCCTCTGTGGACGGAGATCATGTTAACACGAACTCAGGTTTCTGTTCAGAGCAGAACATGATGTTTCCTCTGAAATGGAGAATATGTAGAATCCCCGTCCTCTCTCTCTCTCTCTCTCTCTCTCTCTCTCTCTCTCTCTCTCTCTCTCGCTCTGCTTCGATTGGGGGAACCACATTCGGCGTGTCAGGCGGGCCGTGGCGCGGGCAGCCGGGTGCCGCGGGCGACCAGCAGATCAGTGATGTGGCGGTGATGCCTCTAATGAAGCTGACACAGCACAGCCTCCCCCCTCCCTCCCTCCCTCCCTCCTCTCGGGCCCCCGGGGGCCTCCTGCTCCTCTCGTAGCTCCGCAAACACTCGCGCCCACCCACCCACCCCTTCATGTTTCAGCCCAACATGCTTCTGATTTGACGGCGCCTCAAATGCATGGCTGCATCATTTATTCCGCGGTCGTATGCGAGGGTCAAGGCGGATCCTGCGTGTGTCGGTAAAGTGGGTCAGCGCGAACAAACAAAGCTGCTCGGCTCTTTTCACAGACGTTTCTCAGACTCATGAATGCTTCTGTGTGTGTTTCAGGAGCGGCCGAGGTGAAGGGGAGGGCAGAGGATCCCGCTCCACACGGCCTGTGCGTGGATGACCTTCCCCCCGGAAACACGACCTACTAGACTTCTCCCGCGGCGTGCGGTTTGGGACGAGAAGAAGAAGGAGGAGGAGGAGGAGGAGAGGAATAGAAAAAAAAAAAAAGAAAAAACTTTGGCAGGACCACTGGCGGCGGTGCTGTCGCCCTGCCTCTAAAAAAAGAATTCCTCATTCTTTGTGCTGCTGCTGTCTGCAGGCACTGGGGACTGGAGGAGGGGGGCTCACCCCCCAGGAACCTCCCACCGCCACACCGGAAACATGGGGAGGAAAAAGATCCAGATTCAGAGGATCACCGACGAACGCAACAGACAGGTGAGAATCTGAACATGACGCTTTCACACAAACAAATCAATAAACAAACAATGAATGTAGAAGCTCACAGAGTCAACAGCTGCAGTACCACAGGTGGCCACTTGAGGCTGGCTCTTAAATTTCAATTTTTTTTTTTCAATTTTTCAATTTCAATTCAGTTTATTCGATTAGCATTTAAAGACGACGCACAACAAATATATCATAGATCTAAATATCACATAATGGTTGAAGCTAATCGAAAGGGTGTAGGCTGAAGCTTCTGCTTATTTTGCCGACCCCTTTTGCAAAAAATTGAATTAAATTAAACAAATAAATAAATGTAGAAATAAACTTAATCAACTAAATCAACTTAATTACACGATCTGAGTAACACCATAAGTTTTCTATACATTTTCAAAACATATTACAGTAGTAAAAATAATCCAATGAAATCGTTAACAATATTACAACCAAACACAACCCAAGTTCCAATATTTTGTTGTTGTTTTCTTCACATTTGATTTACATATTTTCTTATTACTTTGGTTTCAAACATGTTTTTAAATGAAGAAAGTGAATTACACATTTTTAATTCACCGTCACAACTCAAATCAGGTTTATTGACCAACTTTCAGCAAAACACGAGTACAAAACAATTTCAGTCCCTAAATTAGTTTTTTTTTTTAAATTCCTGAAAATCAAACGCTGGAGACTTAATGTTGTTTTCTCTCTGCGTTAAGACTTTTGGAAATGTTCCCATACACACATCAGACAAACAAACCTCTAATTGTTTGGTTTGATGTCTTTACTGCTTCTAACACTGATTGACAAGCTTCATACTGTGTGTGTAAGTGTGTTAAGTTTGTGTTTTACTTTGATTTATCTTTGTTTCACCCAGTGCCGATTCTAGGGTGTGATGGGGCCCCAAGCAAAAATTTCCAAGGGGCCCCTCTGACAAGTGTTGACATAATAATCTGACATCGACAAAAAACGTCAGACACTCAAACTTCTTAAAAAATATATTATCATTGAATATTTTGAAAGTTGTGCAAAAACAGGGAAAACAGTGTTTGAATGGATTACATCATTAAAAACTATTTACAGGAAAAAAAATACAAATATGTCAAACAAAAAGAACAACAGAACAATGCAACTTTTAAAAACAATATGTGTGTTTTTACCAAAACAGTAGCCAGGACTTCACCTTTGTTATCAAAGTTTATGCTTGGGGCTTATTTAAATTGTAAATATTCTCCAAAATTATCTTTTTTCGCTCCCTGAAGGGTATCCCCTCTTCATCTTGTGTTGTTGTTGTCGGTTTTATACGTTAATTGACAAACTTCAGTAAAGTAACGGCCTGTAGCATCGCCCGAAGGATGACATGGGGCCCCTTTAGGGGGGTTTCCGTCAAAGATGTCATTGCAATTTGGCCATGATTGTTTGATGTGGATCACGGGGTTAATGGTCACTGCAGTTGCTACATCTTAGACATTACTGTGGAGTCAAGTTCGTCAGCCCTCGGGGGCCCCCTAGTGGTTCGGGGCCCCAAGCAGCTGCCTGCCTCGCCTGTTGGCAAGCGGCGGCTCTGGTTTCACCGTGCACAGACGTCACAGGATGACAAATCTTTGCACAGAGGAGAAAGTTTGTTTATTATTGAAACTTTGCTGTGTGTAAAACAGGAAAAACTTGTTAGCAGATATCGTCCTTTAATTGTGTTGAAGCTGCTGTAAAACTCTACCACCCTGATGTAAACACTCACAGACGGCAGTTATCATGTTGTAACACAGTCTGGTTTGTTAGCACGTTGATCTGGTAAAGTCATGTGACAGCTGTGTCTGGTTTCTGGTTCTTGTAGTTTATAGTTTTTTCATTGTGACTTTTTGGTGCCAAATTCTGGTCGGTCGTAATCATTTTTTAAAACAGATTTTCTGGTTTAGCTTTTAAGCTTTGAAAACGCTGAGTTTTAGTTCAGTTTTCATCAGTTTCAGTCTTAGTTTTTGTCTATTTGTCCTGCTCTATTTAAGTTGAGTGACTGACATCAAGAATATACATAAACAGACCAGAATATTTTTTTTTTTAATTTGCAGAAAATCAACTGTTTGCTTAATTCAGAAAAATAGAAAAAAACGAATCTATTTTTTTTTTACTGCTTTTATGAAGCCCTAAATTATAAATTCACACTTCAAAATTTCTTCAAATTTTGCCTGACCCTATAAAGGTACAAGATTTCACTTTGTAGAGAAAAATGAAACCATAGTGAGTAAAATTGTGACCAAAACAGAGAAAAGAGCAGAAACATTTTGGTATCTCTAGGGCAGTGTTTCCCAACCTTTTCCAACTCATGGCCCATTTTTAAATCTCAAAAATGTTTGCGGCCCACATCCGAACCAATAGGTACAGAGGATATAAAATGCCTTGTAGGAGATCCATTTATAACAACAACCCAATATGTAATAGCTGGTCAATAATGTAACAGATTCTGAGCCCAAAACAAAATAACTTTTTTAGCCAAAGTGTAACAATTTGTCATGGATTGTGTCAGCTATTACATTTAGGCTTTTAATACATTCTTTTTGTTGTGTTTTGGGCACTTTTGTTAAATTTTTGACACATTATCACATTTCAGTTTTTGTTTCATGTCTTTATTACATATTGGGTCGTTTTTAAATTTAAGAATATTTATGAATTTATGAATATCTAAGCATTTTTATTTTCCTGACCAAGTTTGCAACTGAGTTTTAACAATTGAAACAGAATTCTGTACTTTTTTTTTTACCTTTCTTTCTTTATTTGTAGCTTGTATATTTATATAATTACACTCCTCTTAAATCATAATATTTTGGAAATAATTTGGAGGCCCATTGACAATACCCTCATGGCCCACCGGGGGGCCGCGGCCCACAGGTTGGGAATCACTGCTCTAGGGTTAAGATCCTTTTAAACATGACTAAGCTTTAATACTCAAAACATTATTATGTTTGTATTAGTTTTTTATGTAATTACATCCCCACACACACACAAAAATCAAAATATTTGGGAAATGATTTGGCGACCCTCTTGCAATACCCTCGCGGGCCACCAGTGGGCCACAGGTTGGGAATCACTGGATCCAAAAATTGATTAAAAGTATATATTTTTTTTTTTCTTCAGTAGTTATCATTCTTTTTAGAATAAAAACTCAACACACTAACGAATTGTATTGTAGTTTTTTAAGTAAGTAGTACTAATTTTACTGTGAAGTATTTCAATAAGTTTTTTTAGTATTTTAAGCATCTTAGAATCCAAGCAATTTGACTTTTTTTCCTGAATTTTCAGGTCTTTATCTCATACTCTTAACCTTTTCTCTCGAAAAGTTGACTTTTTATCTTAAAATTTAGATTTTATTGTTCCAAAATTTGGACTTTTGATCACATATTTGTGACATTGTCTCAAAGTTTTGACTTTTTAGCTTATAATTAAAGCTTTTTATCTAATAACTTGAACTTCCAATCTCAAAACTTTGATATTATTTTCACATTTTAACTCAAAATTTGACTTTTAATCTCATTATTTGGACTCCTGATCTCAAAAGTTAGACTTCTTTCATATTATGCTGTCGTCTTTTTCTCGTAATTTTGACTTTTTTTTATATTTTCAAGTCTTAGCTCATACTCTTGGCCTTTATCCCCAAAAAGGTGACTTTTTGTCTCATGTTTTTGACTAAATCCTCCCAGATTACATCTTTTCATCTCACAATTTTGACTTTTTAATTTTAAAATTCGGGGGCACATTGGGGACAAAATAAAGAAGCAAAACGTTAGGAGTCATACGCTGGAAACGCAATAAACTTGACTTTCTGCACTAAAAATGAGAAAAAAGAACAACATGCCAAGATAATTGTGTGGGGATGTAATTACATAAAAAACTAATACAAACATAATAACGTTTTGAGTATTAAAGCTTAGTCATGTTTAAACGGATGTTAACCCTAGAGATACCAAAAAGTTTCTGCTCTTTATTATCTTGGCACAGGTTGGGAATCACTGGTCCAAAAATTGATTAAAAGTATATATATATTTTTTTTTCTTCAGTAGTTATCATTCTTTTTAGAATAAAAACTCAACACACTAACGAATTATATTGTAATTTTTTAAGTAAGTAGTACTAATTTTACTATGAAGTATTTCAATAAGTTTTTTTTAGTATATTCAGCATCTTAGTATCCGAGCAATTTGTTTTTTTTTTTTTATTTTCCTGGATTCAGTATTTTATCATAAGTCTGACCTCTTAACTTTTCCTGGTTTTACAAAACAAGGTCACACTGGCACTAAAAATGACAAACAGTTTCTATTTTAAGTTTATGGTTTCATCATGAAAGGTTCCTAAAATGACGTAAAGTGACTGAAAAACTGGAGGAAGAAGTTCCCACAGGGATCACCCCCCCCCCAACCCCCTCCTCATGGAGCATTAACGACTCAGTGACTTTTCTTTCAGCTGCTCCACATCACAACAATAAACCAGCGTCATGTTTTCTGAGGGTCACATGACTCTGCAGAGTAATCACGGGGTTTGTTGCTCCCTCCAGTGAAACAGAAAGTCTGATACTCCCCTTAAAAAAAAAACAGTTTCAGCCCCTGGTTACATCAGCTGCATTGTCAGGGAGGATGAAAGGGTAAATGATCCATCTAAAATGAGTCAACTGGTAAATGGGCCTCGCTCCATTGAGCAGATTGAGTAATGGATTTGACGTGCCCACCTTCAAAAGCAGAAGAGCGAGGGAAAAAAAAAAAAAAAAAAAACAAGAAAAGAGAGCAGCAGAGAGAAGCAGAGCAACAAGCAGCGGCCGCAGGGTTTGGAAAATCATCCTCAGTTTTCTCCTCATCAATCTGAGCAGGTCGCATTTCCATAAAGAAGAACAAACGGCGCCTGGAGGGGGTCAGGTCCACGGGATGATGGTGTGTTATTCATCAGTGAGGACATAAAGGAGGAGGGGGACGCCGTCCGCTACGAGCAGATCTGCTCCATGTATCAGGTGTCCAACAGTTTGTCAATAAGGTGAAACACTCTGTGGTAATACACGAGCATGGAGTCAGGATTAAAGATCACTCATCGACCGCCATTCGCTGATTAACATGCAGAATTGTTTCTTAATCAGTGCAGCAAAGCGAGCAGGAGATGACATTTGGATGCTTGTATTGAACCAAAAGTGCTCTCAGCATTTACATTCATCCCTCTGTTTATCTGATGGTCTAATCCAGAGCAATTTACACACTGAAATAGGATTCAGCTCTTCTGACGGCAACATTCAGAACAAGTCTGCTGCCTTTGAAGTGGAACCGAGTATTAAGCTGCTGCAGAAATAAGTGCTTTTTACACGCTTGCTTCAGCTAATGAACAGTACAGCTCCTGAAAGGAAATCAAATGTTTTTTTTTTTTTGTTTTTTTTTTTCTGGAGTACATGCAGCTCGTCACCCTCCTACGTGTTGATTCAGAGATGCTGCCATAAGCTCAGCAAAATAAACAGCGTTCAGAGTGTGGGCCCCGGCTGGAAACATGACAGCATCTTCAACGCCGCGGAGACAAAAAGACGCAGGAGAAAGAGCAGCGAACATGACTGCGAGTGAGGAATCGATGAGATGAGGAGGTTTTTTCTTTTTAGGGTTTTGGAGGGTTTTATATTCATACGAGAGGAGAAGAGATTTCTTTGACACTGTGACCCTGCAGGCGGGAAAAGGTGAAACACTGTTAATAAGAGATGAGTGTGATGCATCGAGCAAGAGCTGAGCAACATCGAGGACAAAACGCAGCAGGTTAATCGTCGTTTTTAAGGTCGTTACAGGATTCAAGGGTTTCCGTGGGCAGTGTTTTTACACATCTATGTCACCATGGTTTGGTCAGCTACAGGCTGGGTGAAGCTGTTTATTAACAAACAACTGTGTTTACTCTTTTTAAATCAACAACAGAAACTTCCAGAATGACCCTGATGAGAAGTTTCCCTCCCCTAGTTCTTAACAGCGTGTATTTCCCCCTTTAACATCAGTGACAGCTTGAAGTCTTTTGTGCTGGTTGTGGATGAGGGTCTTTATTTTCTCAGATGGTAAAACTGACCATTCTTTTTGGCAAAAAGCCTCCAGTTCCTGTAAATTCTTGCTCTGTCTTGCATGAACTGCAGGTTTGAGATCTCCCCAGAGTGGCTCAATGATACTGAGGTCAGGAGACTGAGATGGCCACTCCAGAACCTTCACTTTATTCTGCTGTAGCCAATGGCAGGTCCACTTGTCCTTGTGTTTTGGATCATTGTCATGTGTGAACGTCCAAGTACGTCTCATGTGCAGCTTCTGGGCTGATGAGTGTAAATTTTCCTCCAGTATTTTCTGATAACATGCTGCATTCATCCTTCATTCATCAGTTTGGACCAAGTTTCCTGAGCCTTTGTAGCTCACACATCCCCAAAACATCAGTGATCCACCTCCGTGTTTCACAGTAGGAATGGTGGACCTTTCATCATAGGCCTTGTTGACTCCTCTCCAAATGGAACAATGTTTATGGTTGTGGACAAAAAGTTCACTTTTGCTCTCATCACTCCAAATGACTTTGTTCCAGAAGTTTTGAGGCTTGTCTCTGTGCTGTTTGGCGTATTGTAAGCAGGAAACTTTGTGGCATTCGCGTAAAAATGACTTCCAAATTTTCCTCAAGTGCCTCCTTATTGTGCATCTTGAAACAGCCAGACCACATTCTTTCAGAGAGTCCTGTATTTCAGCTGAAAAAAAGTCAAAACTTAGATGAAAAAAGTTTAAATTTGAGGCAAGAAGTCAAAATAATGAGATAAAAGTCAGAATTTTAAGTTAAAAAAATTCAAAATTTTTGGATCATAAGATCAAAATTTTGAAGCAAAAAGAGGGAAATTTTAGGGAAAAGGTAAAAAGAATTGGGAAGTTGAAATTCCGTCTATAAGGTTAAAACTATGAGAAAAAAAAGTCAGAATTATAAGATATTACGATTACGAGATAGTGGAGTCAAAATCATTGGATAAAAGCAGAATCTAAGGATAAAAAAGTTAAAAATTTGGGATAATGGAGCTGAAATGTTGAGACAACAGGTCAAAAATATGAGACAAAATGTCAAAATTCTCAGATAAGAAATAGGAATAATGAGACAAAAAGTGAGAATATTCAGATAAAAAATTCAATAGTTTGAAGTAAAAAAGAGGAAATTTTGAGAAAAATGTCCAGAGACCACATTCTTTCAGAGAGTGCTGTATTTCAGCTGAAGTTATTTGTGGGTTTTTCTTTGCATCCAGAACAATTTTCCTGTCAGTTGTAGCTGAAATGTTTGTTGGTCTACCTGACCGTGGTTTGGTTTCAACAGAATCCCTAATTTTCCACTTCTTCATTAGAGTTTGAACTCTGCTTATTGGCATCCTCAGTTCCTTGGATATCTTTTTATATCCCTTTCCTGTTTTATACAGTTGGATTCACTTTTCCTGCAGAAACTTTCACAATTATTCTTCTTTCCTCATGACTCAGAATCCAGAAATGTCAGTGCAGTTTTGTTTCTAGGTGTGATGTTAGTAAGCTGAGGAGTAAGACATGAATCTGCTTAACCCACTGAGCCGTTCATTAACTGCATATAAAGATAATTTATGGATGGAAGAGATAATTCAGAAATTGGATGGTGGATGTATGTGGGTATAGTTTCTGTCTTTTGGCAAAGCAGGCTCAATAATTAATGTATTTATAATCATGATATTTGGAAAGCAGCAGATTGAGTTGTAGAATCTAAAGGACCTGGTGCAGCCCACACTTTAGGAATCTCTGGCATGACGGAAGCATTTTATGTTTGCTCTATTTAAAGAGGGGGTGTTATTTTGTCCTTCTGGTGCCCCTGTAGTATCTTTACATGATTTACAGCTGAGTAAAATCTCTCCAAGAATTTTTTTTTTTTCAGCTTCTGTCTTAAACGCTTTATTTTAGCTACTGTCACTTTAAGAAGGACCCCCCTTCGCTCTGATTGGACAGCTCTTTGGGGGCCTGTTGAGGAGGGCGGAGCTAGGTGAATATTTTGCAGCGTTTTGATCAGTTTACAGACGGATTCAAGGATTTCTACCTGATGTTTCGAGAGCGAAAGCGAGAGCGAAGCAACAGGAAACAGCGTGAGGAGGTTGTGGTTGTCAGTGGTGGTTTCCTCATCCATCTGCCACAACGCCACAACCTCGCCAAGACACATGCAGTCACACACACACACACACACACTAACACACACATGCAGAAATCAAACCACTCGCCCCCTTTCTTTCTCTTCCTTCTCGCCTCACTAAGGATGTCTTAGTCTTCAGTTGCTATTGGTTACCTGGCAGTCCTGCTCTTAATGTCAATTACCTCCAGCTTGTTTATCCTTTGTGGCAAACAGCAGGACCCAGAGTCACTTACCCCGCCGCCCACTTCCTCGTGCAGCAGCAGCAGCAGAAGATGAAGAAGAAGAAAAAGACAGACAGAAGGATTTTAAGCTGGTTTCTCTGGATGTTTGAGCGCTTGTGTTTGCTTTCAGGATGACCTTATAATTTGTGAGCAGAGCAGTTGTTGTTGTTTGCTGAGGCTTGTCTCTTCATCACTAACCACTCGTCATCCTGCTCGGCCCTAATTTCCTCCCTTTCCAGCATCGCAGCATAATTCATCTGCTCAATCTGCGTGTGTGTGTGTGTGTGAGAGAGGGGGGAGATGTATGCAGATAGGCAGTGAGATAAAGACAGGAGGAGGAGGAGGAGGAGGGAGGGAGGGAGGGAGGTAAGATGATGGCAGCAGTGTGTGATGAGGTGGGAAATGGGGGGCGGAGGGGAGGCAGGAGGGGAGTCGGTTGCCCATGGATACGACCCCGATATAATTTGATTTGTGGCAGCAGGAAGCAATGAGTGAGCGAGCGCGAGAGGAGAGGAGAGGAGGGGGGGATGTGAAAGAAGCGACAGAGGAAAGAGAGAGAGGGAGAAAATGAGGGCGAGAAAAGGAGAAGAAGAAGAAGAAGAAGGGATGATGATGATGATGGTGATGGAGAGATGGAAGGTCTGACACAGGAGGCTGCTTTTCAAGCCTCCGTCTCTCCTTCTTATCTCCGCCTCTCTATCTTTTCCTCTCTTATTCAATTCTTTTCAATTACGCTGGTTTTAAACCTGCTGCTGGCGAAGGCGCCCGCAGCCACGGAAACAGCCCGTGTCAGAGCGGGTTAACCACGAGAGCAGTCGCCGTGTTCATGTAGACGATCAGAGAAACCAGAGACATGTTAAAGACACAGTTAATCTGAACTCTGAAACTTTACACAGTGATTTTTTCATCTTTATTTTGTCCCTCTTTTGGCCCCATAGTTTTCTTACATGATGTACAGTTTAATAAAATCTAGATTTTTCTCTCACTGGTGTTTTTAGATTACGTTAAACTCAAGCCCAAGACTTTTGAGGGTCAAGACCAAGACCATAAAATGGTCAATCCTTTAGCTCCTGTTTTAGCCTTTAGCTCCTGTTTTAGCTCCTGTTTTAGCCTTTAGCTCCTGTTTTAGCCTTTAGCTCCTGTTTTGGCCTTTAGCTCCTGTTATAACCTTTAGCGCCTGTTTTAGCCTTTAGCTCATGTTTTGGCCTTTAGCACCTGTTTCAGCCTTTAGCTCATGTTTTAGCCTTCAGCTCATGTTTTAGCCTTTAGCTCCTGTTTTAGCCTTTAGCTCATGTTTTAGCCTTCAGCTCATGTTTTAGCCTTTAGCCTTCAGCTCATGTTTTAGCCTTTAGCTCATGTTTTAGCCTTCAGCTCATGTTTTAGCCTTTAGCTCATGTTTTAGCCTTCAGCTCATGTTTTAGCCTTTAGCTCATGTTTTAGCCTCTAGCTCCTCTTTTAGCCTTTGTCTCGTGTTCTAGCCTTTACCCCAAGTTTTAGACTTAAGCTCCTGTTCAAGACTTTAGCTCCTGTTATAGCCTCTAGCTCCTGTTTTAGAGTTTAGCTCCTGTTTTTAGCCTTTAGCTCCTGTTGTAGCCTTTGGCTCCTGTTTTAGCCTTTATCTAGTGTTTTTAGCTTTTAGCTTCTATTTTAGCATTATCACATGCTTTTTTCCTCAAGTTCTTGTTTAGCATTGAGCCTGTGTTTTATCCTTTAACTTGTGTTTTAGCCATCGGCTCATGTTTTTGCCTTTAGCTCCTGTTTTGGCCTTTAGCTACTCTTTTCAACTTTAGCTCCTGTTTTAAACTTTAGCTCCTGTTTTAAACTTTAGCTCCTGTTTTAGCCTTTAGCTCCTGTTCTAGCCTTTACCCCAAGTTTTAGACTTAAGCTCCTGTTTTAGACTTTAGCTCCTGTTTTTAGCCTTTAGCTCATGTTTTTGCCTTTAGCTCCTGTTTTGGCCTTTAGCTCCTGGTTTAGCCTTTAGCTCCTGTTTTAGCCTTTAGCTTGTGTTTTAGCCTTTAGCTCCTGTATTAGACTTTAGCTCCTGTTTTAGCCTAAGGCTCCTGTTTAGACTCAAGTTTGTGTTGTTGCTTTTGCCCAAATTTTGGTTTTATTTTGCCTCCATGTTTGGTTTTAGCTGGCTTGTGTTTTAGCCTCTAGCCCCTGTTTAAGCTTTTGGTTTTTTTTACCTTTGGCTTGTATTTTTGCCTTTAGCTCCTGTTTTGGCCTTTACCCCAAGTTTTAGGCTTTAGCTCATGTTGTAAACTTTAAATCCCATATATCAAGAGATGAGACTTTTTTCAATATCACGTAGAAAGTCCTAACTGGGACTTTAACACTTCTTTAAATGGGAGTAACTGTCAACTGAATAGTAATTTCTTAGCTCGACATAACGATGATATAAGATGATATAAATTCAGCTTTCTTTATTGAGATCTGGAGCTGGTAGAGTGATGTTTGTGTCCTCGTAGATGCTGTAAAATCGACCCTGAAGCGTGTGTGTAGGTTCCCGTCAAAGCGAGGAGAGATAAACTCCTGCAGAGCGCGACGCCTCAGACTGATCTGAGCTCAGTGTATTAGGGACAGAAACAGGACTGACTGTGTGTTAGAAGAAACAGACTTCGAGACAGAGTGTCTGAACATGCTCTCTTTCAAGTGCTCACTACAGTTTGTTCACACACACACACACACACACACAGGCACACAAACACACACTCCTCTGCTTGTCGTTTTCACACTCTGTTATGCTCTTTTCCATGCTCTCTCTCTCTCTCTGCCGCTCTCTTTTCCACACTCTCCTTCTGTCACACATTATTTTACTCTTTTCCTCTCTCACACACACATGCACACACACACACACACTCGCTCTTGTACGAGCCCCCTCAGTCGTGAACAAGCAGAACAGAGCTGAGAGTGTTGCTGAAGCACAGGCTCCCTCGTTGTGTGTTGGTTGGCTTCAGAAGCTCTTCCCCGCTCGAACCAACTGGCATTTACAATCCGCCGAGATTTGGCTTTGTTTGGATTAAACACACGGGCCTGCTCAAACACAAACACACACACACACACACACTTATCCAGATAAGATTAAGACAAAAGACACAGAGAGAAAAAGAGAAAGAGAGATGGAGAGAGGGGGGTTTCAGGTAGAGAGGAGTCAATAATGAGCATGTGCACAGATGGTTCTCTGGAGTTAATTGAAGGTGTTAAAAAAAGAGGTGGAAAGGTTTCAAGCATCTCTTCAGGCACACCCACGAGTGACATCAACACATTTTCCATCAGTCATTAACAGCTCCAGCATCCACACTGACATGACAGAGACGCTGACCTGCAGGGCAGCTTCACATCCAGTTTACCCATCATTCCACTTCCACATCAAACTCGCCGTCAACCACAGTCACAGACAGAGAGAAAGATCTTTGTTTTAAAATCCTCTACCTGAATCTAGTATCTACACTCTTCACTCTCACAGGATAAGACTGAAGCAGTGATATTAGGAAATTGCGAGTAAAGCTGATACTAAAAGGTGACGTGGACGGACTGCCGGTCACTCATTGGTCAGAGAATGTCGTCTCTGCAGCTTCTGACTCTGAACAAATCACTTACAAGAGGCAAAGGAATAAGTCAGCGACGGGTTTTTAATGACATTTAAACCTGACGGCACAGAACCAGACTGAATGAAGACAAAATACAGCCCTAAAATGCTCCTTCATGATTCCTAAAGAAGTTAAAAGTCCTTTTTAAACCAAAAAGAAGTTAACAGCAAAGATAGTTGGCTTTAAAGAGTCTTTTAAATTAAATCAAAGTTGGTCGGTGCAGGAGCGATCTGTCTGCCACGAGAGTCTTTAAGCACCAATCAGTCCATTAATCCACAGGGAACCAAAAAGGGAAACCAGTTCAAAGAAGAATGATTGATCAACAAAAAATCTTTTGTGAAATGATTGAATTGTAAAATATTTTTGCGTAGTAAACCATCAGTGACTCACGCCCAGTTTCAGCTCCAGTTCTGCAGCTTAACCAGGAACAAAGAGGAGCTGGTTAAACTGGTTAAACCTCCACTTCCTTCATGGATCACTGATCTTTTTACCTGTTGTGGTTTTTAATCGTTTTTATGGAGCTGTATTCGTCCAGACAAAGAAGGAGAAAGTGATGTCGCCGTGACGGCACGTTCAGGGTGTGATCAGCTCCTGTTAATCTGAACGTCAGTCATGATAAAGAAAGCTGCAGGGCAGAGAGAACGCTGCCATCACAGCAACTAGGGCTGAACGATTTATCGTTTTCTGATCGAAATCGCAATTTCAAACATCGTGATCATGTGATCGCTAAAGCTGTGATTTTATTTTGCTCCTGACTGACCCAGGATCTGTTATATCAGCTGTTTCACACACACCTGTCTTTGAGTGTGAGACTGTTGGAAAAATCCTTTTTTCCTTGAGATTGTTGGATTTTGTTTTAATTGTTTTGTATTTTATTTTATTTAACTTGACACAATTAAGGATATTTTACACAACATTATTTCTAAAACTTAAGATTTAAAGATAGCTCTTTTTGTTCTTCAGTTTTTATAACTGAAAATACAATTTAAAAAGTCCTGTTTAGAAATAACAAGAATAGATATTAGACTCAGAGTTTTGAGAAAAGTCAAAATTCAACTACTTATCTAAAGAACAATTTGCCTTTTATCCTTTAATTTTGTATTTATTTTGTATAATTTTGACTTTGATCTTAGAACTTTTACTTTTTATATCACAATTTCAGCTTTTTATCTCAAACACTGCCTTTTTTCAAAACGTAGACTTTTTATCTCAGACTTTTGTCATCTTAAAATTTTAACCTTAAATGAGAAAGTTTGGACTTTTTCCACATAATGTTAAATTGATTTCCTAAACTCTGGAAGTTCTTGACTTTTTTTTCGAAGAATTTTGTTTTTATTTCTCAAAATTTCCACTTTTCATATTAAAATATCAACCTTTTATCTCAAAGTTTGAAACAATTCTTACCTTCAGTTTTTATTTTCATCCTCACATTAGAGTAAAAGCTTTTGATGATTCAATGGTTTGATGAAATTTTCTGTCAAGTTTGTAAATGTTTCTGTACATTGTGAAAATTTCACCAAAGTTTGATGTAAAGAAAATCATGAATCGAATTGAAATCGCTGTATCTGCCAGAAAAATCACAATTAGATCTTTTTCTAAAAGCGTTCAGCCCTAATAACAACGGCGTTGTGGCGTCTTTAGGAGTCTGTTCAATCACATCTCTTTTCTCAAAAAGTTTTGTTGTCATTATCCCACAAATCTGATTAAATTGTTTTCAAAGTTTTTACTTTATTATCCTACAGTTTTAGTCCAATTATCTCAAAGTTTTGACCCAATCATCTCAAAGTTTTAACCATATTACCTCAAAGTTTTGACTTTTAATCTCAAAAAGTTACGACTTCATTATCCTACAGTTTTGACCCAATTATTCCAAAGTTTGACTTTTTATCTCAAAGTTTTGACTCTTTTCTCTAAAAGTTTTGTCTTCATTAACCCACAATTCCGAATAAATTGTTTTGAAGTTATTTCAAAGTTTTTACTTTATTCTCCTACAGCCCAATTATCTTAAAGTTTTGACCCAATCATCTCAAGTTTTAACCAAATTACCTCAAAGTTTTGACTTTTAATCCAGAAAAGTTACGAGTTCATTATCCTACAGTTTGATCCAAATATCTCAAGAAGTTTTGACTTCATAATCCTACAATTTCTACCCAGTCATCTCAAACTTTTTACTTTATTATACTAAAATTTTGACCAGATTACCTTAAAGTTTTGACCCAAAATTGACCTAAATTACAATCTCAAAAAGTAATGACTTCATTATCCTACATTTTTGACCCAATTATTCCAAAGTTTTGACTTTTTATCTCAAAGTTTTGACTTTTTATCTCAAAGTTTTGACTTTTTATCTCAAAGTTTTGACTTCATTATCCTACATTTTTTATCAATTTTTTTCATCGTTTTTACTTTCAGTTTTAGTTTACAAACTTTTTACTTTATCAACTAAAAGTTTGGGTTAGGGTTAGTTAGATGGAAGAATTCTGTGTGTGTGTGTGAATTTTCATGCATCAACATTTGTAAAGCTCCAGTTTCTCTCTTCGTCTCCAGGTGACGTTCACCAAGCGGAAGTTCGGCCTGATGAAGAAAGCGTACGAGCTGAGCGTCCTGTGCGACTGCGAGATCGCCCTCATCATCTTCAACCACTCCAACAAGCTGTTCCAGTACGCCAGCACCGACATGGACAAGGTTCTGCTCAAGTACACCGAGTACAACGAGCCGCACGAGAGCCGGACCAACGCTGACATCATCGAGGTAAAGCGTGGGAGGAAGAGGGAGGAAAAGAAGGGGGTGGTGTTTTTCTTCTTTTTCATGTTGCTGATGGAAACGTGTTGGCTCTTATTTACTCTTCGCCGCTCTCTTTGTTTGTGTGTCATTCTTTCTCTCCGTCTGTAACCAGTTATTTTCCCCGGTGGGGTCATTAAGACTCAACCTAAACTAATTCGCTCTGGTCCCCGCGGACTCCTTCAGACTTAATTAACTCGATCAAGTCGAGCAAGTCCACTTGGCTTCGGCCTCTGAAAGTCTGAGTCTGCTGTGACGACGTGTTGATGTTTGATCTGCATTTTTTTTACACTTTTATTTACTCGCTGGGGTCACGTCAGGTCAAACGTGCAGAAAACCTCCATTTTCAGATGTTTGTCTTTGAACTGTTGGGTTGGTAACACGTTTCCAACCTTTTCAGCTCTTTTTACTTTGGAAAATAAAACACCAGGTCAATATTTAACTCAGCTGATCAGAAATAAATCTAAACCTTTGGTCACATGTTGCTGTTTCCTGAATCCTCGGTCGTTATTCTAGTTTAGTCACATCACTGATCTTCATAAACCTCTTTTTTCTTTTTTACATGTTTACAAAAATGCATAAGATGTGTGGTTGTAAATAATTTGTGATTATTTGAAAGCATTTCTTTACCTTTTATCAATGTTTCATGAACTTTAAGGAACAAAACTGAACAGTAAACTACACAAGCTGAAAATCAAAGAGACTTTTTATCTCAAAGTCTTGACTTTTTTCTAAAAAAGTTTTGACTTCATTATCCCACAATTTTTATCAAATTTTTTCCAAGTTTTTACTTTATAATCCTACAGTTTTAGCCCAATTATCTTAAAGTTTTGACCCAATTACCTCAAAGTTTTGACTTTCAATCTCAAAAAGTTATGACTCCATTATCCTACAGTTTTAGCCCAATTATCTCAAAAGTTTTTGACTTTTTATCTAAAGTTTTGACTCTTTTCTCAAAAAGTTTTGACTTCATTATCCTACAATCTTTTATCCAATGTTTTCAAAGTTTTTACTTTATTATGCTACAGTTTTGACCCAATCATCTCAAAGTTTTAACCAA
Organism: Thalassoma bifasciatum; assembly: GCA_008086565.1. Classification (NCBI taxonomy): domain Eukaryota; kingdom Metazoa; phylum Chordata; class Actinopteri; order Labriformes; family Labridae; genus Thalassoma; species Thalassoma bifasciatum. The sequence continues at coordinate 22,089 of RPOG01005663.1, forward strand.
AATACCTCAAAGTTTTGACTTTTAATCCCAAAAAGTTATGACTCCATTATCCTACAGTTTTGACCCAATTATCTAAATTTTGACCCAGATATCTCAAAAAGTTTTGACCTCATAATCCTACAATTTTTACACAATCATCTCAAAGTTTTTACTTTATTATACTTAAATTTTGACCCAGTTATCCCAAAGTTTTGACTTTATTTCAAAGTTTTGATTACATTTTCCCACATTTTTTATCTAATTCTTGTCAAAGTTTTTACTTTATAATGCTAAAATTTGACCAGATTACCTTAAAGTTTTGACCCAATCATCTCAAAATTGACTCAAATTACAATCACAAAAAGTTTTGACTTCATTATCCCACAATTTTTACCCAATCATCTCAAAGTTTTTACTTTATTATACTAAAATTTTGACCCGATTACCTTAAAGTTTTGACCCAAACATCTCAAAATTGTGACCCAAATTACCTCAAAGTTTTGACTTTTAATCTCAAAATGTTATGACTTCATTATCCTACAGTTTTGACTTCATTATCTCAAAGTATTAACTTCATAATCCTACAATTTTGACCTAATAATCTCTGAATTTCAACATATCTCAAATTATGTCTTATTTTCCCAAAGCTTAGACTTTCTCTCAAAGTTTTTACTCAGAGTTTTGACTTTGTTCACCCAAACTTTTGACTTTTTATCTCAATGATTTGACCTCAGTTTCCTACAGTTTTGACTTAATTATCTCAAAATTGACCCAATACGAGTAAAGAATATCTCAATAAAGCCAATTTTTCTTTCTTTCTTTCTTTCTTTTTTTTCAACTTGAGCAGAAATTAGTTGAGTAGCTGATGTTTCTGACAGAAAAGCTTCTTTATTCTTTTTCTTTGTGGAGCGATAAGTCTAAGTTTTACTATCTGGTCTTTTCTGGTCCAGCTCAGTTCAGTCTGGAGTTTCTTGGGTTTTGTTTATCCCCCCTCCCTCCGTCCTCTACGCTGTTGTTGCCTAGAAACCTCAACAACAACAACAACAACAACATTAGCAGCAGGCTCATCAGCGACGCCTGTAACCAGGTGTAACCCCCCCCTCTCGGAGCGATGACCCTGACGTTCACTCGTCTCCGTGTGGATGATGGAGAGGTCAGAGCTGGAGGTGTGAGGTCGATCGTTCAGCTTTTTTTTCTGTGTTTGTAACAGGAAAACAGATCCGTGCTCACGTCTCTGCTCCCTGTGGGAAAACGCCGCCGCAGCAGCAGCAGCAGCGAGCTCGCCGCTGCAGCGTTCACATACCTGACTGACCCTTCCCTCCATAATGGCGCTCTCATGAATTGAACAGGAGATGTTGAGGTGTGATTCAGCGAGCGCAGCACTCAGCGAGCACTCAGGCCTCGTATAGAAAGAGCAGGAACTTAGAGCTGGAGCTTTTTCCACGCTGCGGGAGGTCACGAGCGGTACAAACGCCAACAGCACCGAGGCGCCTGAACACGTCACCTGACATGGTGGAGGCTCAGGTTTTAGAAAACTTCTGAAGCCATCTGACTTTTCTGATCTGCTTCTTTAACAGAGTATTTTTTTACACGTCGTTGTCCTATTGGATGTTATGAATTTATATTGATGGATATTGAAATCACAATTAATAATCATGACTATTTATTGATTTCATAACTAAAGTATTAAGGAAAGAAATATGAAGAAATAGAAGAACCATGAAGGTCTAAAAGAGCTGTGAGTTTAAGATGATCGCAATCACTGACTGTCTATGAGATAAGACATAATTATAAGAAATAAGAATTAAGATGACAGTCTAAGCAAAAAAAATATACTTTTGAGGTTTAAAGTCAGATTTTTGAGATGAAAAGTCAGAATTATGGGGCAAAAGTTGAAATTTTGAGCTGAAAAAAATCAAAGTTTGAGTTTTATAGTCTAAATATTGAGCTAGAAAAATCAAAATTTGAGTTTAATAGTCTAAATTTTGAGCTTAAAAAATCAAATATGAGATTAAAGCCAACAATTTGAAATGTCAAGGTCAAAATTTTGAGATGAGTAGCCAAAGTGATGGGGCAAAAGTTGAAATTTTGAGATAAGAAAATCAAAGTTTGAGTTCAAAACTCAAAATTTTGAAATAAAAAAAATCAAAATTCTGAAATAAAGGTAAATAATTTCAAAGATCCAAGTCAAACATCTGAGATAAAAAGTCTAAATAATGGGGCACAAGTTGAAATTTTGAGATAAATAGTCAAAATAGTGGGGTAAAAGTAAACATTTGGAGCCAAAAAAAATCAAGTTTTCAGTATAAAAATCTTAATTTTGAGGCAAATTTTGAGTTTAAAAGCTTAAGTTTGCAACAAAAAGAGTCAAAATTATTATACTAAAGTCAAAACTTTGAGATAAATAGTCAAATTTATTGGCCGATAGTTGAAATTTTGAGCTAAAAAAATAAATTTTGAGGTTAATGGTCACAATTATTGGGCAAAAGTTGAATTCTGTGGCCTCAGAAAAGTCAAATTTTTAGTTAAAAAGCCTACATTTTGAGATGGATAAGTCAAAATTATGGAATAAAGGTTAATTATTTGAAGTATCAAAGTCAAAATTTAGAGTTAAAAAGTCAAAATTTGGGGATCAAGAGTGAAAATAATGGGGCAAAAGTTGAAATTTTGAGATAAAATAAAATCAAAAATTTGGGATATGTCAATATTTAGAGACAAATAGTTGAAATAATGGGGTAGAAGGAGAAATTTTGAGCCAAAAAAGAAATCAAGTTTTGAGTTTAAAAATTTTATTTTTTCTAAAATCTAATTGTGAGATGAAAAAGTCAAAACTATGGGGCAAAAGATGAAATTTTGATTTAAAAAAAGGCAAATTTTGAGTCTAAAAGCCTAAGTTTTGAGACAAAAACAGTCAAAATTATTATATTAAAGTCAAAACTTTGAGATAAATAGTTAAATTTATGAGGCAAAAGTTGAAATTTTGCCTTTTATCCCAATTTCTTCACTTTATTTATGCAAAAAAAGAAGAAAAATAAAAGGATAAACCTTAACCAAGCCAGTTTTTCATATTAATATTTATTAAATTGAAGAAATCCATTTTTTTCTGTTTCTATTCTCCAAATGTTTTTGCTTCAGATGTTTTCAGGAGTGTTGTGTGATAATAATAATTCTGCGAACTCTTGACCCCCTCTCCCTGTTTGGCCCTAGTTTAAGGTGCGTTGAGGTGTTTTAGTTCCTGGTGTGTGGGCTCTGTCAGAGTGGGGG
>RPOG01005664.1:0-12574 GCA_008086565.1 Thalassoma bifasciatum
GGCCGTCCTCTAATAGCACCCTTCTCTGCTCCTCGCACAGTTAAATTACAGCCAAATTATACCTCTGGCCCCCAGATCCATCACACAGACAAAACCTTCAATTCTATGCAAATCTAACATTCGGCTCTTTCTGCTATGACTCCGCTCTCTGACTGTCTCTGCGCTCTTATTTCAGCCTGAGCATCATCATTTGGTTTAAGAGTCGGCCTCTCTCTCTCTCTTGTGGTGCATTTAAGGCCCGTCCGTCCATCTCAGGAGGTCAGCTCCTGCTTCCCAGATTCCTCGCTTATTTGTTTTCCTGCTCTCTGAAGGGACCAGAAATTATCATAATGAAACGAGACGGGCTAAACAAAAACGAGGTCAGAGAGTGGGAGAAATCGGCGCATTAAGGAGAACGATTCTGTCGGCGTATTGTGTGAAAGGAGACAGGTGAGTGTTGCTTTTGAATTAGATCCACTGATTCATTCTGCAAAATTAGCCTAAAGTAGCTGCGTTTAACCCCAAGGGTAAAGTTTTAAGTGTTAGGTTATGCAATCTATTAAATCCCCCCCGTCTGTAGCGTAATAAAAACGCCATTATGGAAGAATTATGCATATATGCGAGCTCAAACGGCAGCAGGCGTACACACCTCAGGGACCTGATGAGTCAGGATGCATGTGGAGGGGACAAAGAGCACTCGGAGCGTGGGAGTGTCTGCATTTATACCCAAAAGAAATCTGCTTCTTAACATTGGTGGATTATTCCACAGACGTAAACATAAAGTCGTAGCTGTGTGGAGGCAGAAACAGACATTACAGTTCATCATCATCATCAGGAATGTTTCTGGACCATAATTATCTGACGTGATGTGACGTTCAAACATCTCAGGAGAAGATAATGACAGTTCTCACTTTATAAATGCATAGAGATGTTTGACTCAAGAGTGAAAGAAATGACAGGTTTGAGGTGAAATAATGGAGCTTTAAACACATTGATATGGTTTTACATGATACAACAGCACATGGAGACAAATCTGTATCAACAACATGTTCGACAACAAGGTTTCAATCTATTTAATATACAGCTGTTTTAATCTATTTTTACGAACAAAGTTTAAATCCATTTATAATAAAAAAATGGTTGTTTTTTTAACCAATAAGGTTTAAATTAATTTCGGATAAAGACTGCTTGTTTATACCTACAAGGTTTAAATCCATAAGAGTAAAAAAAGCTGTTTTTTTTAACCAACAAGGTTTATATCCATTTAGGAAAATACTATTTTTTTTCCTTTACCAACAAGGTTTAAATCCGTTTAATAAACAGCTGGTTTTTTTAACAACAAGGTTTAATTTTATTTAAGATAATGATGTTTTCTTTTTCTCTTTTTAACAAACAAATCCATTTGAGAAAATGACTGTTTATTTTACAACCATCAGAGTAAAATCCAACAAAAAGGTTTTAATATATTTGAGATAATAATGTTTTTTGTTTTTTTTTTTTTTAACCAACAAAGTTGAAATCCATTTGAGATAATGATGGGGTTTTTTTTGCAAACAAGGTTTCAATCCATTTAATATACAGCTGTTTTTTTACCAACAAAGTTCAAATCCATTTATGATTAAAAAAAACTGTTGTTTTTTTAACCGCTAAGGTTTAAATTAATTTTAGATAAAGACTGCTTGATTATACCTACAAGGCTTAAATCCATAAGAGAAAAAAAGCTGTTTTTTTAACAAAAAAAGTTTAAACTCATTTCAGATAATACTGTTTTTTTTTCCTTTACCAACAAGGTTTAAATCCGTTTAATAAACAGCTGTTTTTTTTAACAACAAGGTTAAATTTTATTTAAGATAATGATGTTTTCTTTTTCTCTTTTTAATAAACAAATCTATTTGAGAAAATGACTGTTTATTTTACAACCATCAGAGTAAAATCCAACAAAAAGGTTTTAATATATTTGAGATAATAATGTTTTTTTTTGTTTTTTTTTTTTTTAAACCAACAAAGTTGTAATCCATTTGAGATAATGATGGGGTTTTTTTTGCAAACAAGGTTCAAATGCATTGAAGATAAAGACTTTTTTTTAATCAATAAGGTTAAAACCCATTTGAGATAAAGACCTTTTTTTTTTTTACCTACAAGGGTTTTAATCCATTGTAGATTTAAACTCTTTATTTACCAACAAGGTTAGAATCCATTTAAGATAAAGATTTTTTTTTTAAACAATAAGGTTTGAATCAATTTACAAAAAGATGTTTTTTTTCAGTTTGATTCAAAGCAATGATTCACTTCACTGATGTCTGATTTAAAAAAAAAAAAAAAAAAAGAAGCTAAGTGGATATATTTTGTGAATCAATTTGGTGCAGAAGCACAAACCAAATGAAAAATGCTCGGTATAAACACCTCAATTCAAATAACCAGGCTGAAGCTGAATGGTATTTTGTTCAGTTTCCTAAGTGTAAGGTAGAATATTTCTATTCCCAACAGATAAAAAGTAAAATTTTCTCACAGATTTGTCAAAGATTAACACATGCTTGATGGTAGCAAAACGAGAAATATTATATTATTTTAAAAAGTCCAGGAAAATGTTGCACAAATAAAGAACTTTGCCTCCACTTTGGTATCAAGCTTTAGTTTATATAAAAATGTAAAAAAAACAGTTCCAACCACTGTACTGAATGGACCAGTTTTTTCCAAGCTTTTCCACCTTTGACCCTAAAAACAATCAAACTATGACTGGAAATGATTTGGCGCCCCAATTGCAATACCTTAGCTGCCCACTGGGGGGCCACAGCTACTTTGGATAGACCATCTTTGATAAAATATATGATGTTTAATTGATCTGCGTTGGTAATATGGCTTATCTGATTAAATGTAACGGCACCACATTAGAATGTGAAAACACTCCACCTGAGATCTTCAATCAGAATGAGAAAAAGTCTGCGTGTGAACTCAGCTACTGAATATTTCTCTCCTTTGAAACCTGACACTGACATGTCTGCAGGCATAAATGGAAGAACATGACAGCTCTGTGAGTCTGGGATGGATGGAGGCGTGTGCTGTTAAAGCGGATCATTTCATAACCTCACGTCCAAATTTAGCATTTCCAAAATTCTTACTTTGCTCAGTTTGCAACAAGTCCATGATCTCTGGGAAGCTGCCTCACCGCTCTGGCTTATGAAACCAATGCAGAATTAAGTTAAAGACCACAAAAAGCATCAACCATTCTTTATGTGCGTCTAAAAAAAGATGACATTTCAGAATCAGGCGTAAATTGAGCATTAACCCTTTGTATCCAGCTCGTGATGCTGCTTCATTTCGCTTCATTTGAAGACGCGTCCAGCTCCGTGACTGAGGCCCGAGCTTCGGCCGGGGCGCGTCTCTGGGTAATTGCATCACACAAATATCATCCTGGCTGGTTGAGGTACAGGGAGTGGAGCATATGCTGCTCTCTGTGGGACATCGGGGGAGTAACACTGGGCTTAGCGGGCTTATTTTGGCTTAGAGGCCTCGGGACATTGAGTTGGCAGAGACTGAGCTTTTCCTGTATCTGTCTCAGGGTTTATCATACTCACACACAACAACACAGAACATGTTTAGTCGTGTTTATTAAAGCCAATATGAGCTCTGTAATGGGTGTAAACATGAGGAGGGAAAGATCTATTATTGTGATTCCCAACCTGTGGTCCGTGGCCCCCTGGTGGGCCGCGAAGATATTGCAAGTGGGCCGCCAAATCATTTTCAAAATAGTCTGAATTTTAATGAAGGGTAGCTATATTAAGATACAAATCTACAGAATAATGTTTAAATATTAAAACTTGGTCACAATTGTAAGGATATTCAACATGTTCAAACGTTTGTATATAAGAAAAGTCCTTGAAGAGGGCAAGTTAAGGCCCAACATGTAACATGACCCCAAATTTAACAAAGCCCTGAAATTTGATTGAACAAATGTTGTATATCTCAAGACTAAAATCACTGACCCAACATTTAACAAGTTGTTATATCGTGGGCAAATGACTATCACCTTCTCGGCTCAGCATCTGTTACATCATTGACCAGTTATCACATTTCGGGTTTTATTACATTATTTTCTTACATTTTGGGTCTTTGTTACAAATCAAGCGCTAACAAGGCGCTATACAGCCCCCATAATTATATGGTCAGAGGTGGGCCGCGGAAAATTTTTGAGAGGATAATCCTGTGTGAATGCACCGTGTCTGCAATTTCACAAAAAACAACACCACCACAACTCACCTACCCACCCAAAACTAGGTGGGAAGTAACAAATTTTAAGTTGATTTTTCAGGTATCTGTACTTTACTTGAGTATTTATCATTTTGACAACTTTTCACTTTTACTCCCTACATTTAAACACAAATATCTGTACTTACAACACAGAGAGGGTAAGTCAACTGCGAAGAGTGGGTGTTCAGTGAATGTGGGGTATGTGACACAAAGAAAAACATCAACGGCAAGGAAATAAACTAGGGAACATTCCCCAGAGGAGTTGAATCAGTACTTTTACTTTTACTTTTTTAACACACGTATCTGTACTTCCACTTAAGTAAAGAATGCGAGTACTTTTGCCATCTCTGCCCAAAACTGACATTCTGTGATAATTCTAGTCCTATGTGAATCCGCAGTGACTGGGGGTATTTTAGCTTTTGTTTTCGTTTCTTGCACGCCTTTTTCTCCCTCCGTCCCCTGCTGAATTATGGAGGCCTGAGGTGGAAATTATTGACAGCATATTGGGTGCAAACGCGGGATAATTAACGCGTCTGTAGACCGCTCTCCTGAAACGAAATTAGATCAAGAACAAAGGGACAAACTCGGTGGATGCTGCACCTTTTCACAGTTTTACCAAAGACGTCCCGACGGCCCCGTTTTCCTAGAAACGCTGCCTGCTCTTCTGAAGTTACTTTGCGGTGACGTATTTACTGTTGCCATGACAACCACATACTATCCGGGCTGTTTATGTCAGTAAACTGGAGTAAATTACAGATTTCACTGTGTGAATGCACTGCAAAAAACGCAGACGTGCACTGGACTCAGGATGATTCTGGGCGGAGAGCAGGAGTGTTAATGGGTAATGATGACCAGCCAATCACAGTGGGCCCAATGTGCATGTGACTTCAGAGTAGGAGAAGCTACCCTGAGCGGCTACAATAGCGGACGTAACACAGAGAAAGAATAATTCTATGTCCTCAGCGTCTCATTTACCTGCAGGAAGTCAGGTGTTCAGCTCTTAAGTTTCTCTCACGCGATGCTGCAGGTGCTGTTTTTTTACCGTCTGTGGTGTGTCTACAAAGCTACGTCAGGGGCAATGAGCATGCACAGTCGCTGACACTGAGCCACGGATGAGGGGAGGAGTTTGATGGCTGTTTGTAAACAGAGAAACAAAACCTTTCTGCAAACTTTCTGCAAACTTCCCCTTTAAGGTAACTAAATTTATTTTGCCTATTCGGAAGTTTTCAATGTGTATTGTCTGACTGAATCATCATCTTCTTCTTTTGTAAGCATGAACAGTGGGTCGGTGCGATGTTTTCAGTCAGGAACATCCAAAATATAAATGATTTACAGGCTTTGCTTATTCCGCAACAAAAAACTGACCTCATGGGGTCATTCTCAAATTACCACAGGTCTTTACATAGCACTAATCCAGCGTGAATAGTACTGTACAAGGATCCAGACCTCTCACATCTTTTCATTCTGCCGTCCCTCCCTCTCACTCTTTCCCCATCAAGCCTTTAAAGGATGTTTATTCATCCTGTCCTCTTTCTCCTGTTTGCTCTGCAGCCAGCCAATTGTTTTCACCTGCCCACTGACATGCTAACAACTCGCCGCTGACTCACTGATGATGGCCTGTTCTGTCAACAACAACCCCTGTCGCCGACGTTGATGGAGATGTTGCACTCGACTATTGTGCCTGGGAGGAGGGTTCGAGGTAAAGTGCATTTGAAGGCTGCAAATGTGGGGTTTTTTTCAGTACAAAGTCCAAGTTAAAAGCTCATATATAACCTATAGATCTTCTGATGTCACTTTCCTAATGAAACACGCCAGAAAGAGGATAAAAAAAAAAACTGTTACTGAGTCAGATCAGCCCCCTACTTTCTGATCTTTTCACATTTCTAGAAATCATAGTCTCACATTCGCCCTCATTTATCAATCTTACAGTCCCAGATTTGGATGTAAAAATTAGCTTTCAACATTTATGTGTGGTTTATGAAACGTGCATATCAGGTATTACTAAATCTGGCAGCTGAAAACAATCGTGATTACAAATAACATGTTGTTTAGCAGCTGGAAAAGTGGCGTCGAAGAGAGTCAGAAAAACTACATATGCAGGGAAATCACTGCAACTTTGATGTGACAAACCAAACTACAACAGAGTTTAAACATTTAATTTACACATCTGTTTATACTTTAATTAACTAATCAATCTGCAGGCTCAATACAATGAATTATTTCCAGTTAAAATGTTTGTGAGCTCTGAGAGAAACTGACTCCAGCCTGAACATGTCACAGATTGAGGAGTGAGTGGAGCACTTTAGTGAGTCTGCCTCAATTTCATGCAGAAGTATAAGGAACAAATGAACCTGCACTGTTTGATGTAAAAAATAAAACATTTTTAACATGCAGGACCACAAACTGGTTAATCTATTAACTGATTTCATTAAGTTTATTTGTGCTTTTTTTGTTGCCTGACTAAGAATCTCTTATATATGAATGTCTTCTGTAATTTCTCACCTGTAGTTCAGATTATTTTTGATGCTGCTGTTCAGAGTGAATCAGTTATCTTTGTGATAAATCCTCTGATCAATATGGCTTCCTTTACAAATAAATAAACTCTAAAAGTTTGATCCAGCATTTTCTAAATGTTCTCCACGGACTTTACTGTGGACATGGGAAAGTTTTATATCACTGAAAACGACCTCTCTGATTCTTCAGTAAATGGATATAGGAAACACAAAATATGAGATACAACTTGGGGTCAAATCTGATTTAACTCTCTAAATCACTGGTTCCCAACCTTTTCCCACTCAGGGCCCACTTTTAAATTCAAAAATGTTTGAGGCCCATCTCCAACCCAATAAGAACGGCGGCTTTATGACGCCTTTTTAGAACCCCATTTATAACCATAACCCAAAACGTAACAACGACTCAAAATATGGTAAAAAAAATAATAAATCCAAAATATGATAACTGTAATAATATAATGTAAAATAATATAACAGATGCTAAGCCAAAAACGTAACCATTTTTTGCCAAAAATATATCAACGTATTCCATTTCCAACAAGTTTTTAAGAATTTGGGTTTTACAACATTTTATTTTCTTTCATTTCAGGACATTGTTAAGTTTAGGGTCATGTTACCTATTGGGCCATAATAGGCCTTCCTAAAGGTCTTTTTTCATATATGAATATCTGAACTGTTTTAATTTCCTTTAAAACTTAACTGATTTTGAAATTTTAAATGTTATCCTGTTTATTAGTACCTTCATATAATTAGACTCCAATAAAATCATACTTTATTGGAAATGATTTGGCGGCCCACTTGCAATAGCTTTGCGGCCCACCTTGGGTCCCTGGACCACAGGTTGGGAATCAATGCTCTAAATATTAATCTGTGAACTTCTCTTAGTCTGTCTGAAAATGCTCTGCACTTCTATGATCTGATAATTCTGCTCCACAGATTAAATTTTCCTCATCACACAGCACTCTCATTGCGTACACAAACTTAGACCTGGCCCATTTTTTTGTTGAACGCACATTTAATAAGATGCAGCACATCCTCTAATGAAACATACCTGCTCTTTGTGCTTGTGTGAGCTTGGAGTACACGACGTCTGCCGACTCGATCAGCGTCCTGGTGGTCTGGATCATCTGGAAGATAAAGAGGACGGAGACGTTTCTGCATCAAACGCTGAGAAATAAACAGCTTCAAGGTGTAAAATATGAAGGTAAGACAGAGAAACAGCAGGAAGGAAAGGCTGTGTTTACATCCCCGTTCTCACCTAAAAACCAAAACTCATCTAAAGGAGAGCTAAACGTTTTCTTTAGCCTCAGACAAACCCTCACAGAGCTGTTAACGTCTTCATCTGATCCTTTAATTGCAGCGTCACAATCAAAGGAAGCAGACTCGTTCCAATTAATGGAGCTTGTAAACACGTTACGTAAGAAAAAGAGATAAAATCTGAGAAGAGCTCACGATAAAGTCATCATTGTTGAAGTCTTTCAGGCTGAATTATCAAACCTTAACTCTGCTTTTAAACTCAACATAAACACATAAAATCACGGCTGTGACTTCATCTGATCCCACTTTTTCCCTGAAATTATTTTCCAGGACATTTTCAGTTGCCAGGTGCTGAATCCTTGACAACTTAACCATTTTCCAGGATATTTGACCTTCTTTCTCATGTTTTGAATATTTAGCACTGCATAATGAATTCTGTTGAATGTTAAACAATGTTTTTGAATTTGAATTACTGTTGTGGTTAGTTTTGGCTCCATTATTAAGAAAAAAAAAGGGGAGAGGGGGAACTTCTTCTTGCACTAGATGGCAGCACATGCGGTTTGTTTCCTCTTATCTAAACTCTGGCTTGTGTTGTAAGTCACTTTGGAAAAAAGCATGTACTAAATGTCATTAAGCATGAAGGAGAAAAGTAAGATTTTGAAGGATTTGTGAAGAATGAATATTGAAAAATAAAATAAAATTCAGATACGGGTTAAGCCAAAAAAAAAAAAAAAATGAAGAAACTCATGAAAAGTGCAATAATTTAGGTTATTTAAGAATGGTAAACCCAGCTGTTATATAGACTCATTACACATAAAGTGACTTATTTCAAGCCTCTACTTCTTGAAATGTTGACGATTGTGTCTAGCAGGTAATGAAAACCCAAAATTCAATGTCTCAGAAAATTAAAATGTGACAAAAGATCAATAAAAATGTTTAAACAGAAATGTCAGGCATCTGAAAAGTGGTTCATTTCAATGCACTCAATACCATTTTACCTACTTGTGACTAGTTTTTGCCCATTTTTGTCACTTATCACTTATATTTTTGGCAACTTATGGAACATTTTTTTGCTGCTTCCCGACTATATCCAAGTCTTCTCCCAATGTTTTCCCCCTTTCACCCATTTTTTTGCTGCTATTGGACCATTTTTCCACCTAAAACTCATTTTTATTGCTACTTCTTACTGTTTTTGCCACTTTTGTCTTTTGTTGAGTCACACTGTTAAATTCTCCTCAGCTCACACGACGTGGAAGAGGAAGCAGAGTCACGTTTCTTAAAGAGTCAGCAAACCGCTCCACGACTTGTTTTCCCTCTAACGTCACATGCATTGTTGTGTGATTTTTGGCTACCTCAAGGAAACCAAGAGTGCTAAAGATGTTACTCCTTATTTCCATCTCTACAATTAGCATTTGACCAACACAGCTGTGCAGTTAGAGCCCAAACATCATCACCACAGGCTGAAGAGGAGCAGCTGGGCCGGGCGGCTCCGCTGCACCGAGGAGGAAGCTAATGAAGTTTCACACTCCTGTTAACGGGAAGACAGGAAGTGGACTCTCATACAGCATGTGTGTGTGTGTGTGTGTGAATATGCATGCCTTTTCTTGTTGTGCCGATTTGGTGCAGGACTTAGACAGTCACTTCATTCAAAGTTTTTTTTTTTTTTTTTTTTTAATCGAAGAATCTTCTGGAAACGGTTTGAAGCAGGGTCTTTGATGTCTCTGAGTATTTGTGGAGCCGTTGCTGCTCCCAGAGGAGAATGTGAGGCCTGTGAGTTGTTTCCAAAGGTGAGAGTTGGATTCCTCTAAAGTGACAGCAGAGAGTATTCGCTGAAACGAATCTTGAAGCTGCAGTGCATTTTGGTCCCCGCTCATCTCTCCCTTTCTGATCTGACAGGTTCATATTCCTCTCCTCAGCTTCACTGTAAACACATCTGGAGTGTGTGTACTGTATTTAACTGCTGCATGATATTTGTATACGTGAGCTCGCCCCGACCTGAACCCTGGAGACAAAGAGCGAGTGTGCTGATGCTTCGCTCGGCTCGGGGTCACAACCTCAGCTGGCTGCGGCCCACATGGGGTTTACTGAGGACAAGAGCTGCATACTGATAACTTACAGGAAACCGTNTTTGAACTGTCACTTGTAGATGTAGTGATGAACTGTGTTAACTGACAATGGTTTTCTGAAGTGTTCCTGAGCCCACGTGCTAATATCCTTTACACAATGATGTGGGTTTTTAATGCAGCGCCGCCTGAGGGGTCAAAGGTCACGGCCATTCAGTGTTGGTTTTGGGCCTTGCTGCTTACGTGCAGAGATTTCTCCAGATTCTCTGAATCTTTTGATGATATTATGGTCTGTAGATGATGAAATCCATCAATTCCTGCAGTTGGACAAAGTTGAGAAACATTGTTCTTAAACTGTTGGACTATTTGCTCACGCAGTTGTTGACATAGTGGCAAAAGGTGTTTTTTCAGCGTTGAAACATAAGTTAATCATTTTGAACAACAAATATCTTGTATACAGGTTAAACCGGATTTTTTCTCACCTCCTGTGTCGTTGAATGTTTTTGTTTTTGTTTGCTAATGAGCGGAGTGGGTGGGAAATAACGGGAGCAGCAAGTTCATCTCTAAACTTGAAATCCTGGATCCTGCTCCTGAGCTTTTCCCTGGGAACTTTTTTGTGGACTGAAGCGTGAGAGTGGCTGTGACAGTGCCGAGCCTCCCGCCCGGTGCGAGGCCTCATAAAAGCTAAAGCAGCTTCTATTTAGATCAGGCGGCTGCGTCGCCTCTGATGTCAGAACTCTCCTGTTGGTGTCAGCAGCGGGAGCTCCGAGGGGCTGAGCAACGTGGACACGGCAACCTTGTTCCTCAGATATGACCCACTTCACCAGCTCCCACCATGCCTCACAGGGGGGGAGAGGGAGGGGGAGGAAACAGCGGGTGATAACCAATTACAGGCTGACTCCTCCAACCCCCCCGTTTCGGGCTGCGCCAATGTCAAGTGGTGAAAAATGCAGGAGAGGAATATGAGGAAATACACACGAAGGTGCAGATTAAGTCTGAGCCACATTTAGACGCTGTATAAAACTCACTCAGCTGTGAGAGCGCAAAGTGAGGGAGGAAGCTCAACCTTCGTTTTCTTTTTTCGTCTGTTGTATTTTTGTAATTGCAACAACAGTGAAGATGAGCAGGAAGTGCACTCAGGCCTCCTGTTATCACACTTAACGCCTGAGTGCTTTGCTGTTTTACTTTCACCTAAAGCTCATGTTTGGAGCTACACGTTACATTAAGAGTTTTGTCGTCTTAAAGTGTTTTTAGACAACAGTTTCATATCAATGTGGACTGATGAAACTTTTACTAACTTCTCTGAAATCTCATGCTTAAAACCCAAAAAGTCAGAAGGATCGTGAGGCGCCATTGCCTGACACTATTCCTGCTGCAATTTTCCGCCAGTGCTTTGTTCGTTCTAATCTTGTTCTTCCTTATAACCACTTTGATTTTCCATCCAGCCAAGTTAGAGCCACAGTTTTACCCCTCAGTTTTCAGCCTTTAGTTTCTGGGTTTCTTGTGATGGTTCCCCAAGCTCTCTATCCACGATATAGAGTGGGTTCGTCAGTGTTTGTGTGTGTGTGTGCACGTATTTGTGTGTTTGTGCGAACGACTGTATTACGTGCGTAATACAGAGAGCAGAGGAGAATTGTGAACGTGCGACCACAAGGCAGAGATGCAGTGGTCGGTAGGTGTCAGACGATCTGAAAAAGCCACAGGGTCAATGACAAAAAGAGGGTCAAAAAACTTATTTTTAAAAAGATCTTTGAAAATGGATAAAAAACATATTTCTGAGAGAAGAATTATGTTTTTTAACAGATTTCAGTAGTTGACAAACATTTCAAAGTTTTTAGGTTCATTATTTTTTAGTATTTTTAATTTGAGCACCCAAAAATGTCAGGTGGCGCAACCAAATATATGAAAATATATTTATATGTTCCTGTTATTTTTTCTGTGTGAAATTATTGGCAAGTATCTCTCAAGTGTCTGTAGTGACTCATATATTTTTATTTGTGTGTTTTATTTGTTTTATTTGTGAATAAGATAAATAATTTGATGTTAAAATAACATTTCACATTATTACATTGGTTGTACCACCTCTGTACCTTTAACAAGGTCAGTGGTTACTTCACTTTTTTGGAAAAAGTAGTCATAAAGTCTCTTTAGATGTTTGAAAAGGTGAACCAGTGTTTACAGTAAACCCGAGGAGACCGACTACGTGTTTCCTGTTTCCTGTTTTATTCTCTTCACTTTAAAATAAAAGTCTAATGTTACGGTTGCACCACCCTGACATTTGACGAGGTGAAAATTACGGGACAAAAGTTTTTTACATTTCTCAACAGCTTTAAAATTCTTTTTATTTGCAAAGAATGTTTTATTTAAAAAGGTTGAAGCATAAAATAATGCCACTGTATTTTTAATTTCCATTTACAATAACTGACATTCAATTTTTAGAGTTTAATTACTGTGGATACTTGTCAGGACGGTTGCACCACCTGACATTTTGGGGGTTTGAGGAACCAAAACACA
>RPOG01005664.1:15185-30104 GCA_008086565.1 Thalassoma bifasciatum
ATCAGTATTTCAGAGAAATCTACAAACTTTTCCACTTGGTCACAAATGTCATTTGGGCTCCTCTGGCTGATGCAGTTTCCTGTTTCCTGTTTTATTCTCTTCACTTTAAAATAAAAGTCTAATGTTACGGTTGCACCACCCTGACATTTGACGAGGTGAAAATTACGGGACAAAAGTTTTTTACATTTCTCAACAGCTTTAAAATTCTTTTTTTTTGCAAAGAATGTTTTATTTAAAAAGGTTCAAGCATAAAATAATGCCACTGTATTTTTAATTTCCATTTACAATAACTGACATTCAATTTTTAGAGTTTAATTACTGTGGATACTTGTCAGGACGGTTGCACCACCTGACATTTTGGGGGTTTGAGGAACCAAAACACAGAAAAAACATGTTATATTTTAATAGTTTAAAGATGTGTTCAAATAACACAGGTTTCATAGAATAAAGAAATACATGTGATGAAATACTCAATTCATGATGGAAGGAAATATTGCACTCAGACACAAAAAAAGGGACGTCATGTCATGTCAAAAGAGTTCAACTTTTAACTGTTATTCCAACAGACCAGACCAGTTATGTTTATCAGAACTGCAGTTATCTTTGATAATGACATCAAAAGTATTAAAGATTCTACTAATACTAAAGCCATTAAGACTTGTATTTGTGTAAAATCTTTTTTTGAAATTCTGCCTCTGAATGTATTTGACCCCCTGGCAGTTGTTATTGCACTGTTTTTATTGTATTATATTTCGTAATTAAGATGTATGATTGAAAAGAAAATGTTTTACTAACTCTCATTGCTTTCTCATAGGCTGGTCCATTGGAATAACAGTCCATGAGGAAAAAAAGTTCAACCCTCTATTTTCATTTTGTTGCAGCTTTTGGATTCGTTTTGTTCCTTTTGTATTCATGTTGGAGCTTTTGTAAATTGTCCGACACCAAACAACTACAGTACAGAAATGATTCCACTATGTAAAAATAAGAAAATCATCATTAAGCTTTTTGTTCTGGTAAATAAGAGAACAAGATAAGGAGCTGCTTTGATTTTGACAATATTTCAAGTTTTGAATGAGGAAACACCAACAAAAATAAAACAAAACAGACGACCTGTTGGGCAGCTTTCCTTTTCATTAATGTTTGTTTGCCACAGCCGAGTATTGGTCACGTTAACTCCGCCCCCCTGACGTAGTTGGTGCTCCACTCTGGCCCAGCAAAGAGTTGGTGTTTGCAAAATTTTTGGAAGTTTTTAGCACCAAGAACAAAGTCAGGGACTGGCCTGGAACATGCACTAGCACCAGTTGTGTGTGTGTGTGTTGTTGTTGTTGTTTACCATGTCGTAGGCGTTGAGCACTTTGCGCAGCAGCTCAGGAACAGGCCCCTGAGCCTCCATGGTCGGGTACGTCTCACTCAGGTCCACCATCACTCTCAGCGACCGCTCGCTGTTCATCAGCCAGGTGGAGACGGTCAGAATACACTGCTTCATGTTGGCCGCTGGAGTCAGGCCGCACAGCTCTTTGAAGGACACCATGGCATTCTGGGAAAGAAAGCATCCACAGGGAGGGGAAGCATGAATAAAAAAAGAGTCAATCTTTGCTCTTTATTCACCAGTAGTTGAATAAATAGTGTGAATGCTGCAGCTTTTTGCACCAAAACCTTGAACTGTCATCATAGTCGGTTTCTGTTTAAGTAAAAGAAGCTGGAAGAACCCGAGAGAGAACAGCAGTGCAAATGAAACAGCAAATATTGCAGCATTTGTTCACAGATGACCCTGAATGCAGAGGTTTTAATGAGAGGGATCATGATATTCATAAGATTCCAGCGAGTGTTTGTCTTAGAGAGACTAAAATGATCAAACTGCTCGTTACACAGCCCAGAGGCTCTGCAGCCAAACTCCTGACGAGAGCCTGGAGATGCTGAGTGCATTTAAATACACAGAGCTGCCTTAATTTAATATTCAGTTTCCACATTGTATACAGTGCACGCTTTCTTTGCATGAATCATGAATATGACAACAGATTTTCAGCAAGGAAACAGAACTGAGCTAAAACGACGCTTCCAATGAAGTTTGGACGTTTTGTAAAACAAATGAAAACAGGATACAATGATTTCCAAACCTATTTAACTTTTATTCAATTGAATTCACTACAAAGAAAAGATGTTTTTGTTCAAACTTATGAACTCTATTGTATTTTTGCAAATATTCACTCATTTTGAATTCGATGCCTTCAACACATTCCTATCAGGCTTGGACAGGGGTGACAAAAGACTGTGAAAGTTGAGGGATAATGGGAAACATCTTTTACCACTTTGTCAACAACTGTGTGAGCAAATAGTCCAACAGTTTAAGAACAATGTTTCTCAACTTTGTCCAACTGCAGGAATTGATGGATTTCATCATCTACAGACCATAATATCATCAAAAGATTCAGAGAATCTGGAGAAATCTCTGCACGTAAGCAGCAAGGCCCAAAACCAACATCGAATGGCCGTGACCTTTGACCCCTCAGGTGGCGCTGCATTAAAAACCCACATCATTGTGTAAAGGATATTAGCACGTGGGCTCAGGAACACTTCAGAAAACCATTGTCAGTTAACACAGTTCATCACTACATCTACAAGTGACAGTTCAAACTCTACCATGCAAAGACAAAGTCAGACATCAACAACACACACAAACGCTGCAGAACTCTTTTTGGAAATCATGGACGTGGTGCTGAAAGGTACAAACAAGTTTTGGAGCAACATCTGCTGCCATCCAAGACACTTTGTCTTTTTCAGGGACGTCCCTGATTATTTCAGCAAGACAATGAAACCAAGACACATTCTGCTCCTGTTACAACAGCGTGGCTCCGTAGTAGAAGAGTGCAGCTACAAGACTGACCTGCCTGCTGTTCAAACCTGTCTACCATCAAAAATGTGTTGAACATTACAAAGAATAAAATACCAGGAATCAAATTCAAAATGAGTGAATATTTGCAAAGAAAACCAATGAAGTTGATCATTTTTAAATATCTTGTCTTTGTAGTGTATTCAACTGAATGTGGATTTAAAAGGATTTGCAAAACCTTGTGTTATGTTTTATTCAAGTTTTACACAATGACTTCTTTGGAATTTGGGTTGTAAATTGACGATAATCTACCAGCCCTTTCTGCAGAAAAGAACAGGAGAGGGATAGACACAGATACACGAAGACCTTGGAGCAGGATGTAAGAAAGCTACAAACATTTAGAGAGAACAATCCGTGCAGTGTTGGTGTTTGGGAACCACAAACTCAGCCCGCTGCAGTATGAGAACCAGCTGTCCCCCTGGTCTGGACCTCCAGGCCCACAGAAAAAAAACCCCTTCCCCTTCAACCCCCAACAGCGGAGGATGTGCTGTCACACGCGGGGCCCGACCTTTCTGCAGATGGAGGAGCAGGCCCGGGGACAAAGTGTCTATCTGGAGCTGAATCTGTATTCTGAGCTGCAGCCACAGTTAACACCTCTTGGGCCGCTGGGTGCAGCTGCAGAGAAACACAATCGTGGAAACGGGACAACTCTGGGGCTCCGGATTAAAGCTGGTGTGTGTATGTGTGTGTGTGTGTGTGTGTGTGTGTGTGTGTGTGTGTGTGTGTGTGTGTGTGTGTGGCTGCTTGTTTGTTCCTTGTTTTGCTTATTTGCATCCATAATGCTGCGAATAATTCAACATGTGTGCATGCAAACACGCATTCCACGCGTGATCGTTTTCTAAAACCTGTTGTGCAATAAAAGCCTCGGTGTTTCCTGAGCATGTTGTGAGAAATAAAGAAATAAAACTCAACGAGAGGCTCATGTTTTTAATTACCCCCTCCCCCTCTGAACATTCCCCACATGAGAGCTCTGTGTCCGGTTACAACACTGCTTTTGTTTCTACCCCCGACCCTCCCACCTCCTCTCTCTGCTTCCATCAGAGGATCTCTCTCCTTTCCTCTCTGGCTCCAGTACTGAGTGGTAATGAATGGCTCTATGATGGCACTCGTGCTTTCCAGCAAATAAAAAGCAGCTCCAGATTGGCAGCTCTCTGCAGGAACCATTTATAAGGTTCACGGGCAGCAGCGGCAGCAGCACCGTCGCTCCGGAAAGGACTTCACTGAAGTTTCCCACAGAAAAAGATGATACGCTGGATCGATGCATGAGAAACGTGAGACTATTGGTATCCGTCCATGAACCATCCAGTCGATTACAAAAGTCAAACTGACACGTTTATTGATTACTCACTGCACTAAAACATGCAGAGATGCAGACGTGACATCTAAAGTGTGTGTGCGTGTGTGTGGGTCCACTCCAGAGATCATTTTCCTCTTGTTATAAACAAATCTTGGCTTAAAGTCATGGGTGGCAAAGCTTTCAGAGCTGCTCAGCTTGTTGCCTTGTGGATAGTTGGCACAGACCTTGGTTCTGCCCTCCAGCTTCCTCACTCCACATCCGAGGCACCGGACTCTGCACAGCTGGTCTCTGCTGATTCCCCTCAAGTCTCCATCTTTTACATTTAAAAGGCAAAGACCATTTTCCTAAAACACCTTCATTTCTCCTTTCTAAAGCCATCCTCTTTTACCCTCCTCTTTCATTTATTCCCTCAACTTTTATCTCCTCATTTCAAAAAGAAGAATTTACATTTCAAACCTCAGGATTTCACGGTTTGAGGAGGAGGCAACGTTGTTTGATCCGGTTAAAAGAGACCGATTCAAATCCAAATGTATACATTTGCACTTCTCAGGAAACCTAATGAAGGATTAGAGTGACGGCTCTGACCTGATATTTTCCTGTAACTATTTCTACATTAATCATCACTTTCCTTAAATGACTTCTTCTTCTTCTTCTCTGTTAAAACATATGCTCCTCCTCCTCAGTGTAAAACCTTTATCTCTACACTAATATCTTAGAGTGTGAGTCGTCACTTTTGGTTTCACTTTAATTTCCAATGATCTCCCTGAAATTACCGTTGTGTCCTCTGACTCAGTGTCACTCGCTGATGTTCCTGCCTCTGAAATTACAGGATCTATCTCAGCGCTAACACACAGACTCTCTGCTCAGTGAGGATACCGTGTCCTCTTTACGACCAGCTCTGAAAAATACAGACCTGCATGCCGCTGGATTTCTAATCACATTCTCTGCTTGTTTGGTTTGGTCCTGTCTTCTGTTTACTCTCCCATTAGACTCTGGTTACTGCTTTCTGAAGCCAGATTGACAGTCAGTGGTATTTATGACCTGGGTGCTTGCAGTAAACCGTAGCTGGAGTGTGCTCCATCAGCTCCGAGAGGAACATGTGAGCTTCGATCTAATTGAGTATCTTCCTACACAAGACGTCAGCATTAAACATCTGATTCAGTTACAGCAGCATCCATTCATCCATCCATCCATGCACAGATTGCTTCTTATGCAGATACTTGAGGTAACTGGACTTTATCATGTTTTTTGGATCCACACTGTAAAATCCAATTAGTTGACTTTAGTTAAATAAATATATGAAAACTCAAATTTGTGGGCATGACTGATCATTCAATGTAGGCTTATTGAAGTTAATGTCAGGCTACTTAAATTACTTTACACTATATAATCATAATATATAATATATAATTCGCTGGGATTTTCATGCAAAACATTTCTGCAGGAAGCAACCATTTTACTGATATCAGCCAGTCAGTACTGTGGAGTGTTGACAGTTAGTCTAGGCCATGTAGCCTGTACAGCCAGTCTAAGCAATGAAGCATAGACAGCAGTCTGGGCCATTTAGGGACAACAGCAGGTCTGAATCATGTAGTGTAGACAACTAGTCTAAGCCAAGTATTGTAGACAGCCAGTCCAAGCCTTGTCGCATTGACAGTTAGTGTAGGTCATGTAGTCTAGACAGCCAGTCTAGGCCATGTAGCATAGAGAGCCAACCTAAGCCATGTGGTGTAGACAGCCTGTCTTAGCCATGTAGCATAGACAGCTAGTATTAGCCTTGTAGCCTAGACAGCCAGTTTAAGCACTGTAGCATAGACAGCTAGTCTAGGTCATGTAGCTTAGAACGTCAAACTCAGCCATGTAGAATAGAATGGCAGTCTAAGCCATGAAGCCAAGACTGCCATTCTATCCTGACTGCAAGCCTTTTCCATGTAGCCTGGACAGCCAACCTGAGCCATTTAGCTAATCTTGGTCATGTTTTGGAGACAGCCAGTCCAAGCCATATAGCATAGACAGACAGTATTAACCATGTTGCCTAGACAGCTAGTCTAAGCCATGTGGTGTAGATAGTCAGTCCAAGGCAGCCATATAGCATTGACAGATAGTCTCGGCCATATTTTGTAGACAGCAAGTCTTAGCCATGTAGCATAGAGAGCCAGTCTTACCTGTGGAGCATTGACAGCAACTGACACACCTGCATGACACACCAATATACAGCAGAGTCTTATGGCCACTGCATTTACTCTTCACTTAAGGTGACAGTAATGGTTGGGTTACATATCAAAAAGACATCCTGGGTAAAACTTTAAAGCTGTAGCTTTGCTTAACACTTGGGTAACATTTGGTCCATTCAAGCCAAGTCTCTATGGCCTGAGCTGCTGCTGACTCCTCCACAAGCAAATGTTTAAATTTGAATAACTCAGTCATGGTAAAGCATCATTTTTGAGTCGAGAAAGCTGTTGGGTGTAACAGTGCAGGTCTGTCTGTTTTCTCTTGTTGTGTTATTTCTAAATGCTCAACATAACCAGTTATTTGCAAAACATTTGGCAAAAGAAAGGGCTTTTAAAAAACATTCCAATAATAGCTCATGCTGTTTACTTGATTGTCAAAGCACTCCATGTTTTTAAGCATCACTAAAATTAATATGCTTCTTTTTTAATCAGTGCATGTGCAACCAAACACAGCTCTGTTATAAAAACACTTTTGCTTTATAAAGAAGCTCTTTTGAGGGAGTCGTGTTAAACGTTTACAGCTGTATTGTTCTTATTTCCTGAGCCGTCAGTTGCTCTGAAGTGACAACCAGACGACACACGACAAACCACAGATTCTTCTCTCTCTCTCTTCCTGTGTCGTAATTTGTTCACTGAGCAAATGGCAGAAGCTTCGTGTCACACTCCTCGCTCATCACAAACAAAAAGACAAACCTAATGGTCATCGACCCAACGCACACGGCTGCTATAATCTTCATCCACTCATGCAAGGGAGTTTTAAAGGCGTGCATTAAGAGCCTAGCAACCCCGTCCTCTCCTCTGGCCTCTAATTGTCCCTCATTAATGATTACACTATTCATAAACCTCATAATTGTGCAGCAATGTCGCTTTATGACTGTTCTCTCCTGCAACATTAATAGAGCACAATTAGCATCGAGTTTTTGTACACAATAAGACGTGCGATGAGTCTAATCTCAAACAAACACAGAGAGAAATTCATCTCTGTTTGGCTCAAAGTGTAATCTTTAACACCAAAACTTGTAGGAGTTTTTATGAGCCAGCTCCTGCAACTGAGGAAACAAAAAATTGCACCCACTAATTGCTCACTCGAGGGTTTGCATCATACTCCAGCAACCTTGAGCGCTGGGCTACATCTGCGCCCCTAGTGCATCTATTTTTAATGAAAAGCACATGAAACCTTGCAGAGAATATATCTGTTATCCTTGATATCACATACAGAAAGTCATTTTTCATATTGTGTTGTATGTAGTTATTTGGAACGTAATATTAGAAGTAAAACATATGGGATTTATGATGTAGAAACCACAAACCTCAAGGTATTTTAAAGAGAAATGGGAGAAATGTTCTTTTCTATAGTTGTTACCAGATTGTTCCTGTTTTTTATCCAGACATTAAGTTTGCAATCTATGACTATAATTTATCCATGAACGTTTATTATGACAAATGAACCATAGAATAATGCAAACACTCTCATAGCTTACAGTGTAGAATTTCATTAGTATGAAAAAAACAGTTACAATGGACTTGGACTCAAATTTCTTGTAATGTTGCCAAGAATAGTGGTTCCCAAATTGGGGGTTGAGACCCTTTGGGGGGTCACGAGACGGTGATAGGGGGTCGTGAAATGCACCCAAAAATCAAAAACTATGAACAATTCCTTATTTTATCCATTATTGTAAGAATAAAAGCAAAAATAGGGGTTAAAGATAATATAAAATGATGCAATCAGGAAATGTTTTATCTGTTTTCCACATTTCTTTGTTGAAGTTTGATTCAGTGAACACAGCAAAGTGAACATTTGTTGGTCAATTTTCTACTGTTCTACAACAGCAGGGGGTCACCAGTCTCCAATGCTGCTATTTTGGGGGGGTCACAGGCAGATAAGGTGAGAACAGAAATGCTTGTGCATAACTTTTAAATTGTTTGCATTTATCTACAAGGTTGAGGGAGGACAAATACTCTAAGATATTCCAGGATAACTGGATAACTTTGTTACTTTATTGGCTCGACGCCTCATTCTATTGAGGTGGAAATCATCAGCACCCCCTTCCCACACCCTATGGGTAAAAGAGATTTTTAATAACTTAAATCTTGAAAAAATTAGATACATACTAAAAGGTAAATCTTGTAAATTTAGAGAGGTGTGGGGCCCTTTCCTTGTCTGTATAGAAAAGATTGTTTCCCCACTTGTTCCTGAATAAAACCCTTTTTTATTAACTTAGCTTTGTAATTATTATTGTATTGATGGATGCATTTGTTTCTTTGTATTTATTTGTTTAGACTGAGATTGTTTACATGTTAATAGCTGCCGGTATGACCAGAATGACCACCATGTTCCATTCTTCGTCTGTTATTTTATTATCTTCAACTCTGTCATTTATAAGTACTGTAAACCTTTTGCCCTTTTATGTGCAAAAAAATTTAACAAACAAAACAGTGAAAAAAAAGAAATCCCTCTTGAATGAGTGTTAAATAAGTGAACAGTTTCTCACCTGCACGTTTTCTCTGAGGTCCGTTGCCTCCCTGAGGGGCTGCGTTGACGCTCTGAAGAGCTCGTCCACCACCTTGATCCCTGTCGTCTTGGTCGTGGTGTACTCCCGAGCTTTCCTCCCCTTCCTCACGGACAGACCCCTCTTATGAGCCTTTCCTCCGCCTCTCCTGTTAGTGATGGCTACGTGCACAAACAGGGTGGTGTTGGGTAGAAACTCCCCCGTTAGACATTGCAGAGGGACGTGTCTATAACCTGGCTGTAAGCACTCAAACGGGATGGTGTACTGGCCGATGAACTCATCTCCGATGTAGTCGTCGTCCAGCACCACGAAGCGCAGCACGGCGAGCTCCGGTAGATTGATCTGGAACTCAAAACTCTCATCAAAGATCGGGTTGTCTCCGTTTTGAGACACGGTCTTGGTTCTTTGCTCAGCGCAGTCTGCAGGGATGCCGTGGATCTCCACGTATATGTACGGCTCCACAACATCGCCCTTTGCAGCAGAGCCTCGAGGTTTGGGTAGATTCTGCCCGCTGATGACTTTAATGTGGAGGAGCTGAGCTGACACGCCCGGCAGAGAGTCACGAGCATTGGCACTGAAGTAGGACACCTCCTCCCTCATGATCGCCGGCCTTAAAACGTACCCGCAGTTGCCGTTCTGCCTGAACCAGCCCAAGTTCAGATCCATCATCAGACCTGGGGTTTGGTAGTTCATCGCCACAATCTGGCACCCGCACTTCCAGAAATCCTGGGGGTTCATGTTGCTGGCGTCGATCCTCATCGGAGTGGGGTAAACCCTCGACAGGAAACGTTTGTTATAACAGACAAACTCTTCCGGAAACTCGTTCGCAAACCTGTTCGCATCCACTTCATTGAACGAGCAAATCTCCCAGAACTTCTGCTCCCTCTTCGAGAGCTCAAAGTCTCTGAATTGCACTGACTTGCAAAGAGAAACCAGATCAGAAAGCTCCTTGCACAGTCGAAGTCTTTTGTAGCCCAAACCGTTAATCTGGTCTTTCTCATCAGCTCCGACTCTCCTGGACATTTCCAAACCCTCCTCCTCGTCCGTCACATCCCCCTCGGCGTCGGTGCAGTTCGGCGGTAACCTCTTCCCCTTGAGGAGGATTTTACCTTTCAGTTTTTCAGGGGAGGGAAGGTAGCTGTCCTCTTTGTTGGGCGGCTCCACGTGCAGCTTGTCCCCGAGGATTTTCTTCATGTGCTGAGCCATGACCCTCTGCTGGGGGATGCAGCAGTGAGTGACTAAGCACAGGATCAGAGGATACTCAGAGCTCTCGAACGCGTACTGGTTTATTATGTCCATGACTTTAGAGAAAGCGAGATGTGAAGCTACCGAGCTGCCGACGTACACCACGGGTTCGTTATCAGGCCCGTCCCAGACGATGACCTCCACGCTGCGACAACCCATCCTCAACGCTCTGATGTAGCTGCTGATGTCCGACGAGCCCCAGAAATGGTCTTCCAAGAGAGACGCGTTATGCGAGGAGTTGATGTAGTAGTGAGACAGAGGCTGATTCATATCCTGGCACACACGTTTGTGCTGCGGGTCGAAGATATGGCATTCGGAGGAGAGGAGGTAGTGAGTGAAGCCATCGATGGAGAGGTAGCCCCGGTCTCTTCCTTCAGCCGATGGCTCGAATTTCTGAACGATATCCCTGCACATGTCTTCCGTTACGCCTTCCACACCTTGCTCCACCTCCACGAAAAGCATCAGATCTTTACTGTCCAGATATTCCTTGTTACTGGAGAACTGCACCAGGAGGAAGAAGATCTCAGGTCTGGTGCAGAGCTCGCAGTAAGCCTCCACGAACGTGTCCATGTTTATGTCCTCTCCGTATTGGTCTTTCGCTTTCTGGAGCTCCTTAAACTTCAGCTCTATCCTGGACTCTTTCATCCCAGGGTTCAGTCCCTTGATGATCTGCGTGGCCCTGAAGAGATCGATGTGCCCTTCCTTTTCCATATCTGCCAGCTCAAACACTGAGCCAATCCACGACGTTCGTAGACTTGGTTGGCTTGGCTCCACCATGTCTACGGTGTGTCGGCCATAAGACACCAGATACCTCAGCCCCATCACCCAGGTGCTGACGATATCGGCCGAACTGGCGACCAGATCCAGAGACTCGTAGTTATCTCCGTAGATGATGGAGAAAGCACATTCATCGGGGAACTGATCTGACAGACCGTTGCTGCGCAGGACTGGAGTTTTCTTTCCCAGACGCACTTCTTTAATGCCCTTGATCTCCAGTTTTGCTTTCTCTGAATCCTTTTTCGACGGTTCCCAGCGGAGCCAGTGCATGTCAGGATCCAGCAGGAAGTAGCGGTTGTACATGCGGGAGTTGGAGCGCACTTTCTTCATCTCGCAGCCCTCCATCATGAAGGCCATACATGCAGCTGTGCTGTTGATCTTACGGTCGTTCGGCATCGAGCTGAAGGACACAGTTTTCTTCCTCACCTGCCTCTGTTTGGACGAGTCCTGGAAACAGAAGAGAGAGAAAGTGAAGAGATTAGGGTTTGCTGAAAAACTCCTGCAGAGGAGGCAGATCTACAAGTTACTACAACCCCAAAATAAAAACAGAATACAATTATTTGTAAAACCTATATTCAGTCAAATACACTACAAAGGCAAGATATTTATTGTTCAAACTAAACAGGTGAGTGTCATGATTGGTTATTAAAGGTTCACCACTGTCAACAACTGCGTGAGCAAATAGTCCAACTGTTTAAGAACAATGTTTCTCAACTTTGTCCAACTGCAGGAATTGATGGATTTCATCATCTACAGTCCATAATATCATCAAAAGATTCAGAGAATCTGGAGAAATCTCTGCACGTAAGCAGCAAGGCCCAAAACCAACATTGAATGGCCGTGACCTTTGACCCCTCAGGCCGCGCTGCATTAAAAACCCACATCATTGTGTAAAGGATATTAGCACGTGGGCTCAGGAACACTTCAGAAAACCATTGTCAGTTAACACAGTTCATCACTACATCTACAAGTGACAGTTCAAACTCTACCATGCAAAGACAAAGTCAGACATCAACAACACACACAAACATCAGGTATAATCTAAAAAACTGATAGAGGAGCGAATCCCTTGAGAGAAAACCAGATGTTTCCCTGTGGTAAAATGCGTCTAAAAGGTTGTATAAGTTGTGCAGCTAAAGTCTTGTTGGAGGGTTTTTTCTTTGAGGAATAGTTATCCCATTGTAAGAGAACTTCTGTTAAGACCCAAGGGCTTGTGGTAATTCATGAATCCTTGCCAAGACTTTGAGGGTAACAAGGTTTCTCTGGTTCAGCTGAAGGATAATATAATTCAGACTCTTCTCAGAGGTTACCAGGGAGTGAAAAGGACAGATTGAAATTCTTCCAAAACGTGCATCTGTTCATCAAAGTGTGTTTTTCTGGATATAAATCTGGGGGAAATGATCCCGTTTCATTCCAAATGTCACGCTCTTTACACTCACTAATGTGATCTTTTCGCCTTCAGAGACAGAAAGCTGCAGTTAAAAATCAGAGCCTGTTTGATAAACTGCCCAAAGAGAGAGTTATTCCTCTCCACCACTTCAAATCAAAATCAACCAGATGGACATTTACAGCGTCCTGGGTATTTGAGATATGTGAAGAAGAGAAAGTGCAGGAGGCAGAAGGGAGAGATCTGTGCAGNTTCCTGTTATTTTTTCTGTGTGAAATTATTGGCAAGTATCTCTCAAGTGTCTGTAGTGACTCATACATTTTCATTTTGTGTGTTTTATTTGTTTTATTTGTGAATAAGATAAATAATTTGATGTTAAAATAACATTTCACATTATTACATTGGTTGTACCACCTGACATGGAAATTGTTCCAGTCACCAACGAAGTGAAAAAACCTTTTTTATCAGTATTTCAGACTTTAGATGTTTGAAAAGGTGAACCAGTGTTTACAGTAAACCCGAGGAGACCGACTACGTCAAAGCTGTTTCCTGTTTTATTCTCTTCACTTTAAAATAAAAGTCTAATGTTACGGTTGCACCACCCTGACATTTGACAAGGTGAAAATTATGGGACAAAAGTTTTTTACATTTCTCAACAGCTTTAAAATTCTTTTTACTTGCAAATAATGTTTTTTTTAAAAAGGTCAAAGCAAAAATTAATGCCACTGTATTTTTAATTTCCATTTACAATAACTGACATTCAATTTTTTAGAGT
Source organism: Thalassoma bifasciatum (assembly GCA_008086565.1). Classification (NCBI taxonomy): domain Eukaryota; kingdom Metazoa; phylum Chordata; class Actinopteri; order Labriformes; family Labridae; genus Thalassoma; species Thalassoma bifasciatum. The sequence continues at coordinate 28,298 of RPOG01005664.1, forward strand.
TTAATTACGACTGACAGATCCTGGGTCAGTCAGGAGCAGGAAAAAAAATCACAGCTTTAGCGATCACATGATCACGATGTTTGAAATTATGAAAACGATAACGATAAATCGTTCAGCCCTATTCTATTCCCATTTAAAACATCCTTGAGCAAACAAATTAACACATAATCTAAGTCACCAGCTGAAGGTGAGAGGATTATCACATCCAAAACCTTTTTCAGAAGCAAAGAAGAAGAACTGCAGAGATCTTGTTTTGCCTCGAAGGACTCCCCAGCTCAGTCGGTTTACTTGGATGAGTTAAAGCAGGAGGTCAACGCTCCCTCCCTCCCTCCCTCCCTCCCTCTCTCCTGCTTCCTCCAGTCTCGCCTGCCTGTCATTTCCCCCGGGGCAAAACAGAGCTGCTTCCTTTTTGTGTCCAAGATGGCTCCGCAGACGACCATCTGAATCCTGACAGACGGAGTTAAAGGAGGACACTGTTCAGTGTCCGAGCGGAATCACTCAACAAACAAAAAAAAAACCAGGAAGCTAATTTACTGAGCTTAACTTTAAGATGTTTCTGCAGCAGCACAGCCTCCATGGATGATATTAAATCAGAAAGAAAAACCAGATTCCCAAAGGAGCATGAAAAGAGAGAGAGAGAGACATGGAGGGATAAATACAATGTCAAAGACATTTTGCTTTGGCAACAAAACATTGTTTTCTGTCATGCTTATAAAGCATCTTAAATTGAATACAGATTCTGGAAATAGGAGAGGCGAGGGAGTGATGGGGAGAATAAAAAAAGACGGATGAGGGAAAGAGAGTCAGGGGGGAGCAGGAATTTGGGCCTGTCACCGTTTGTCACTGTAATCTCTGGTGTGGGCGAGCGCTTTAATTCTCACAGCGGTGCTCTCTGCTGCACATTGTGCAACTCATCACACCATCTTGGTGCAAATTTTGCAGAGCACGAGCATAACGCGTGAAAAAAACAATCTAACATCTGAGAGGAAATTCACCTGCACCGAGAGCGAGCAGACATGTTTGTGTTGGTGTTTTCATCCAGGTGGTCCATTGTGCACAATGCTCGCTGTGCCTGGAATTCAAAGCCCTAATTCTGCTTTTAACACACTTTCCATGCTCAGGTAATAAGTGGAAATCCCTCCAGAGAACTACGAACGAGCCAAAGAGCAACAAAGAGTTGCACTAATTACCGGCCCACAGAGAGTGGAGGTCAATGCCATCGAGCTGTGGAACCACAGAGAAAAGCAACAAGTGCTGAAACCCGACGCAGATGTTTCAGTCACAGCCTTAATTTCTGATTCTCTTTCTGCAAAGAGAAAGCCACGAAACACACATTTAAATCTTCAAACCTACAGGTGAGGTTATAAATCATTTCATACTTTTCAGAGTTACACATCACGGTGCTGAAACAACCCGGTGTCAGGCTCTCCTGTGACTTCGCCGTCACTCCGCCCTCCTTCTCCCCAGCCGCCTTCCTTCTGCTTTCCATCGCCTCCCGTCACCAATGGGGCCAATTATTTCCTGCATGAGCTTTTTTTCATAAGCTCAGTCCAGGTGAGATTCTGCATGCTTGTTGCTTAGCATAAGATAAAGAGAGGAAAACAGTGTGTGTGTGTGTGTGTGTGTGTGTGTCCATCCTGCAGGGTTGAAGTTCATTTCATCACAGTCACACGCTCCTGTTTCATCCGTCTGTGGTTGTTCTCTTTCCCGGCACAGTGTCCACTGTCACTCTCAGCTCCCACTCACTCTGAGTGATTGTGTGTCTGTCAAGTCATGTGTGTAATTCTGCAGAGGCTGTGTTAAATAA